>APFE031352788.1:12050-59167 GCA_000404065.3 Pinus taeda
TGATCTTTTGATGACAGGGAACAATGAAAGCTACATTGCATCCATAAAGAAGGAATTGGGGAAAAGTTTTGAAATGACTGATTTGGGCTATGTTCATTACTATCTTGGCATTGAAGTAACCCAACATCCAAAGTCCATACTTCTTTCTCAAAAGACATACATTGGAGATCTTTTGAACAGGTTTGGCAGGACAGAGTGCAATCCTCTTACTACTTTAATGGAACAAAACTTAAAGCTCACATCTATTGAAGGAAAATAATTTGAGGATGCAACAAAGTATAGACAGCTTGTAGGAAGTCTCAACTACCTAACTACTACCAGACTAGACATTTTGTTTGCTGTTGGAATCCTCTCTAGGTTTATGCAAAAGCCTTGCGAGGGACATTGGTCTGCTGCAAAAACAGTTCTAAGGTACTCGAAGGGAACTCAAGACTTTGGAATCAAGTATACACAGGTGGACGACTTTAGCTTGATTGGATACTCTGATTCAGACTTCGATGGAGACAAAGAAACTGGGGTATCAACTTTAGGATATGCTATGAGTCTTGGATTAGGAGTTGTCTCCTGGAGATCACGCAAACAATCAGTTCTAGCAGATTCCACAACAAAAGCAGAATACGTGGCAACAACTGAAGAAACAAAAGAAATTGTGTGGCTTAGGAAAATTCTTGAAGATTTGCAGGTAAAACAAGTAAAATCAAATCCACTCATGATTGACAATACCTCTGCAATAAAGTTGGACAAGAACCCAAAATTCCATGATCGAACGAAGCACATCAATACTAAATATCATCTGATTCAACATCATGTTGAGGCTAAAACAATCCATCTCCGTCATTGTTCCAAAAATGAGCAAATTACAGACATCTTCACCAAAGCGCTTGGAAGAGAAAAGCTTGAATGATTCAAAATGATGCTTGGACTCACCAACATCCCTTCAGATTAAGGGGGGGGGAATTTTGACACCTAATCCTTGTGATTGGGTGAATTTATGTAAATAGATAAATTAGAAATATGAACAGTCATCGGGAGATGAACTAAACAGTCTCTCCCTCATGTATATAATGAAGACCTACCAGATGGAATAAACCCATGAATCATTTTTGCCTTATGGAGTTACTACCTGGCCTGACAATCTTCTTATTATTAGTAAAGAAATTCTTTACATCTTGCACTGGTGCAGGCTTTTACCAGTGCATAAAATCCTACTGCTAAAGGATCCTACCTTCATTGAGTTTTCCAGTTTCTACTAGAAGAAAGCAACCACTCCCTCCAACTTCTTGTGATCCATGTTAATGAATTTTCAAATTGGGACCACCCACAACAACACTAATCTGGTAGGCCACTTTTTGGACCCACAAAACACTAAGCAATATTTTGTGTAGAAAATCTATGATAGGTTAACTCGATAATGCAATATAAATCAAAGCAGAATACTATAATCTACTTCTACTATCAATTTACAGAAGCTTAAAGATCAAGCTAATCAATATAACTAGAAGAAGAAGAACCAATGGCACAATACACAAGAAAATACTTTGGGGAAAGTCTTAGATAAAAGCCCCACACTATTGTATTATCATACATGGTGGAAATACATAGGAATTATACAGAGCCTTAGCTCTACAACTAGCCAGCTTTCAGTACAATCCTCGCAGATGCTCACAGGCAATCTTGGCTTCTCTCCAACCTTCCTCTCTACCCTCCAAGCTCCTATTTCCTTGCGTTGTTCCTTGTGGATGATTAGCCTATTACCAAGTGGAAAAACAAGTCTTCGAAACTGCACAATCCTCAAGGATGAATCCTTGACTGCATGCATGATTTTTCTCCATGAGAAAACACATGCAACTGATAGTACATTGTCCTTGAACATTAATCTCAACTAGGTCTTTCTCAGAATAGACATGCATGAGTTTCTGATGAGGGAATCTTTAGTTAACTGGAGTAGCACTAGTTGTGTGCATTAATGCATCAACTGACTGTTAACTCACTATTAGTTCCTCAAATAGTTTGGAACTAATTTAACTGGGCTTAACCAGTAACCTGAGTTAACTAATTACAACTCAAATATAACTCAATCTTATCTCCTTAATTTAAGGGATAACTCTTGCATGAATTTAGAAAGACTTCTAACTTGAATTTCTCCAACTAAGTAATTTAAAATAAATAAATTAATTATTTCCAAGTAGCTGTTAAGACTAAATTCAATTTTAATTCACAATTTAATTCAAGGAAAAATTAAATTGGAATATTCTTGTTGCCATATCTCAACACTCCCTCTCAACAAGAAAGGGATTATTTGCCACCCCGATCCTATCTCTATGGAACTCGAATTTACACTTTGAAAATGCCTTTGTCAAAATGTCAGCATCTTTCTCCTTTGTCAAAATATACTCCAACAACATGATCCTCCTCAACCTATGAAAATCCATGGGCAAGAAATCTTGCCTTATGCTTCTCCACACTACCATCAACAGCTTGCTTTAACTTGTAAAGCCAACGGGATATCACAACTGACTTGTTCTCCGGTCTCGGAACCATGTCCTAAACAATGTTACAAACTATGGAGTCACACTCCTCCACCATAGAATCAACCAAAATCGGCTGCTGCACTGCTTCCTCAAAGGAAGATAGCTTGGTCTCAACACATTCCCCAGCAAGGGCCATGTATCTAGTGTACCTTTCAGGTGACCTCCTCTGTCTGCCCTAAGAAGATGGTGCTCCCACGTTCTCTTTTGCATCCTCCAACAATCTGTCATCTTCTCTTGTGCACTTTCGTCCATCTCTGGAAGACTCTTCTTGAGTGGATGTCTCCACTCCTGGAACCTCTGCATGCAGCTACTCCACATCAGTCTGAGGCCCCTCCTCCTTAGGAACCAACAGTTCCTCCACAAGCTGTAGCTGGAGCTCCCTCTTAAGGGAAACTCACATGGCCTTCTGCTCATCAAACTTGAGATATCTGCGAACCACTGTTCTCCGACTGGTAGGAAAGTACACCCAATAGTTGTGAGGTGTATCAGTGTACCCCAAAAATATCCCCAACTCTGTTGTCAGCTCAAACTTCTTCTGTGCATCCTTTGTCACATGGAAATATACCGATGAGCCAAAGATCCTAAAGTGACCCACATCTGGTCTCTTACTGGAGAAAGATTCCTCTGGTGTCTTCATCCCAAGTATGTGATGCGGGCTTCTATTTTGTAAATAGATAGCTGTGTTGCATGCATCAACCCACAAGTGAAGTGGTAGGCCTTGGTCATGCAACATTTACCGTGCTGCCCCTACAATAGTTCTGTTCTTCCTCTTGGCCACCCCATTCTGCTATGGGTTATGAGGTGCCATCAAATCTCATTTAATTCCTTCCGCTACATAGAAGTCCTTAAACTCTGGAGAGACATATTCTCCATCGTTGTCACTTCTCAAGGCCTTGATCTTCTTCCTTGACTCTTTCTTGACCAAAGCTTTGAACTCACAAAACTTTGTGAAGGTTTGGTGCTTCTTCTGCATGAAATGAATCCATCACTTACGAGAATAGTCATCAATGAAAATCACATAATACCTTTGCTTTGCTGTGGATGCCATCAAGAATGGTCCAGACAAATGAGTATGAACTCGCTCTAAGATAGCCTATGCTCTACTGTCTCGATCATGAAAGGAAGACTTGGTGTACTTTCCCAAGGTACAACCTTTGCATGTGTCAAATTTCTCAAGTTTACCTTTGGGAAGTCTTGTAGATATCTGTTGCATTATCTTCAAAGCCCCATGATGCAAATAGCCCAACCTCCTGTGCCACAACTTGCCAATGTCTTGGCTTTACACCAATTCTGCTTTTGTACTCAATGCTGCACAATCATATACCTCTAGTTTATAGAGATTCTTCACTTGAATCCCTATCCTCTTGGTCTGACTCGTGTCTATGTGTCTTAGGAACGCCTTTCCTTTATTGAAGACAACATCGTAGCCTTTTTCCTCCAACATCGTGACCGATACCAAGTTCTTCTTCAGTCTAGGCACATACATCACATCTATCAAGGTGAGATGAGCTCCATGCTCCCTCTGAAAAGCAACCATGCCAACTCCTGAAACACTATACCTTCCGTCATCACCCATCTCTATGCGCATCTTGAGGTATTTCTCCTCTAAGGCCTTGAATAAATTTTTATCACCGGTCATGTGGAATGAGGCTCCACTGTCAAGATACCAAACACAACCCATCATCGATGACACCATGCATGCAATGAGGGTAAAGTCCATTTCGAACTTAGAGGCTAATGCCTCACCTTTTGATCCTTCCAAGGATCCCTTCTTGGACTTCTTCGATGGGCAATTAGTCGCATAATGTCCCATCTTGTGACAATTAAAGCATCTTACTTTAGACATGTCACCCTTCTTCCCTCCATGAGAACAATCCAATTTGAAATGGGAAGCCTTCTCCTTCCCTTTCCTTGCCTTACTTGCTAAGGCCAGATTTTCTTCATCATCATTCTTGGATGAAGAACCATCTCATGTGCTCCTCCTGATCTCCTCCTGCATAAGATCCGTCCATAGTCATTCCCAATCCAGTAGTTTCTCCCTTCCATTCACAGAGTCCTGGTAGCTATTCCAACTCTTTGGAAGGCCAAGGATAGCGAGGCTCACCATATCATCATCGACAGTAGTTATTCCCACACTACCAAGCTCATCTCTACAAGTGGTGAGATTATTCAGATATGTGGAAATAATATTTCCCTTCTCCATCTTGACTCTTCAAAGCTTATCCTTGAGTGCCAATTTCCTCTAGTCACTACTGTTCTGGTAGAGGTCCTTCAATGTCTTCCACATTGAAAATGGGTATCCTTCCCATGGAGACTCGAGACAATATGGTCTCGAACTCCCTCAAGAATGATCCGTCTTGCCTTCGCCACACACTTCTTCCACTCAGCCAACTCTTATGAATTAGTTGAGATGGCTTTGGGATTTCTTGATCAATGAATTCCTTCAAGCCATTGTCTTCTAATACAACCTCCATTCTATCTTTCCATGCTATGTAATTCGAGTTACCTTCCAAGGCACACTTGAGTCTCAAGCCATAGAACGCCATTGGCCAACCTTGAAGTATGATATGAATTCGATTTGCACCTACAACCTCAAACTTCAAACTTCGAATTCTCTTCTTAGTATACTGTTCATAGCTACGATACCATTTAGAAAATATATGATAGGTTAAACCGATAATGCAATATAAATCAAAGTAGAATCCTATAACCTACTTCTACTATCAATTTGCGGAAGCTTAAAGATTGAGCTGATCAATATAACCAAAAGAAGAAGAATCAATGGCACAATACACATGTATTGTATCATCATACATGGTGGAAATACATAGGAATTATACAAAGCCTTAGCTTTCACAGCTACCCAGCTCTCAGTACAATCCTCACATATGCTCACAACCAATCTTGGCTTCTTTTCAATCTTCCTCTTTTCCGTCCAAGCTCCTATTTCCTTGCACTATTACCTGTGGATGATTAGCCTATTACCAAGTGGAAAAACAAGCCTTCAAAACTGCGCAATCCTAAAGGATGAATCCTTGATTGCATGCATTATTTTTCTCCATGAGAAAACACATGCAACTGATAGTACATTATCCTTGAACATTAATCTCAATTGGTTCTTTCTCGGAATAGACGTGCATGAGTTTCTGATGAGGGAATCTTCAGTGAAATGGAGTAGCACTAGTTGAGTGCATTAATGCATCAACTCACTGTTAACTCACTATTAGTTCCTCAAATAGTTTGGAACTAATTTAACTAGACTTAACTCAGTAAAGTGAGTTAACTAATTACAACTCAAATATAACTCAATCTTATCTCCTTAATTTAAGGGATAACTCTTGCATGACTTTAGAAAGTCTTCTAACTTGAATTTCTCCAACTAATTAATTTCAAATAAATAAATTAATTATTTCCAACTAGTTGTTAAGACTAAATTTGTTTTTAATTCACAATTTAATTCAAGGACAAATTAAATTGGAATGTTGCTATATTTCAACATTCTGCACTCAAAATCCTAATTAAACAAAATAGCCAATCTTTCTCTACTCAAACTAAATCAATTGAACATGCACCAATAAAATCCTCAACATACCATCACAAAAAAGATACATCAACTAGTTTCCATAACTAGATAATCAAGACAACAACAACAACAACATATGATGAATAAGTATTTGAGGCAATGCTTAGCTTCTATGGTCCTTGTCATTAAAGAAATTTCTCAAAAATAGTCACACAACTCTATCACAGGAATAATACTGCTAGAGCAGAAATAATACTGTTGTTACATGAATAATATCTGTGTAACAGGAAACCTGCCAATACTCTACCTCAATAATTTCTCAAGCCATTCATCACCATGGAAGCAATGTAAAATGACTTCAAATTGTAGCACATGTTACCCAAACAACAAGCAATATATATCAAGACATGTAACATAGTTTTCTCTACACCATTAATAGATCATCATGGAAACCATCTCCTTATGCAATCATCCCATCTAATGATATCCTTTGTCTCCCACAATTGATGTTTTAGCTTTGCAGAAAATATGACTACTAATGTATGGTGCGAATGGAGAAATTTTAACAAAAAAAATCTGCAACAAGATTCAACACACCACTGATCACAACTTAATTTTTTGTTGTCAAACCCATGCTTGTTGGATAAGAGACAAATGCCTATGTACTCATTCAGATGCATTGATCCCAATGCATTGATTTCGATATGTAAAACCCTGCAGAAGATAATTCATATTACAATGTGCTAGTTGCATTGGTCCCTGCAAAGAAATATTAGTCGATCTCAATGCGTAGATATTTGCAAAAGGGATTCTCATCAATGTCTATGTGTATTGTAGTGCATACATCTAGTTCGGTGGATCCCTACACTCTATAGAAAAAAAAGACATCATTCATTCAAAGACACCATTTCAAATTCATTCAATTAGATTTGTGCACTCTACTTCTATAACTACAATGCAATCTGGAAATTATACAAGCTTTGGGTATCCCCAATATAAGTGTAACAATTCATCAATAATAAATTCTAAGACTGAATTAACATTGTGCACACATTTGGAATAACAAAATAATGATGTTTGCAATAAGAACTTTTGGCCTATATATGTTGATTTAGTGCATTCACAAAAATAAAACACGAATTCTCTCATTTAGTGAATTACATAAATATGTGAAGGGAATTTAGATTTATGCATATACAAAAAATGTCATGCGTATATTCCTGCAATAAACATTAGAATGCCATATGGATGTCTACAATTGTTATTTCAGTTCTCTGTATATGATATGTGCAACAAGGATACAAAACACCACTGTAGTGCACTCATTAAGATACGTACCGTTGGTAATATTGGCATTGATTTCATTGATCACATTGGTGACAATTAGTTGAAAATGTAGCAAAAAATTCCTAAATTAATTTTTTCCTTGAATTAAATTAGAGAAAATTTGTAATTCCACATCACAATACATCTTGTATGAGTTAACTAGCTTAATTTAGATTAGTTGGTTCAATTAATTTGAGTTTAGGGTCTAACTTGAGTCACATAGAGTGGTTCCTACTTTTGAGGAGCCCAAGTTGAGTTTCTTTTGAGTTGTAATTAATTAATTTAGTTTAACTAAGTTAAAGTCAATTAAACTAGTTCCAACCAATGGAGGAACTATTAGGAGGTCTAATAGTTGGGTGTTGCTTCATGTGTTCAACCAATTAACTGATAATTCAGTCATAAATAACTCATGCATGTGCGATTTAAGAGTTACCCAGTTGAGATTGGAGTTCAACGGAAACATACTATCAACTGTATAATCATCCTAATTATATGGGTGGTGCATGCAATTAGAGGAAGGCCTATGATGGTTTGCGCAATTCCAATTGAAGATGTTCCCTAATTAATAGGGGCTAATTCCAAAGGAAACAATGCAAGGAAATAGGGACTTGGGCAAGCATAAAATTGGCTAAGTATTGGTCAAGGCTTGTCTAGGAAGTAGTGAGACATATGTAGATAGTGCAGAGATAACTCGGTCTTGAGAAAAACATTGTAACCTTATCGTATTTTCTAACTAATGCAATATATAGATAGCATGTGTTTTTAACTATGGATTTCCCCAGGAAATCAATGTGTAATGTGTTGATTGAATTCTTTCTCTTGTATGATTCATGATTTCTTGATTGATTAATTTTTTCCGCTGATCAATAGAGTAGATTCAAGTCTTTTGTTTTAGCATATTAAATAAGCAGTTTGAATCTATAAGGAATTTCTACATGGTATAAGAGCTAAAATCACAATAGAAGAGAAGAATTCGAAGTTGTCCTTGCATTTGAATAGAATTTGCAAGATCATTTCTTCAGAGATAGCATGATGGATTTCTATGGAAGAAGACTCGAGTATGCCCTTGAGGGAAGCTCAGAATATGTTGCTTGGAAGGACATGATGGAGGTAGTGTTGGAAGATAACCAACTGAAGGAATTCATAGATCATGATATCCTGAAACCTCCAACATATGATGTTAAATATCTAACAGAGTGTATCAAGAGCTAGGAGGATCATCCTCAAGGGTGTGAGAGACCACATAGTCTTGAAAATACATGGAAAAGAGACTCCCTATTCTATGTGGAATACCCTCAATGAGTTATTCAGAAATAACAACGAAATCCAAGGGAAAGAAGTCCCAAGGCATGGAGGGAAAGAAGAAATACTTGTCCAACATCAAGTGCTTTCACTATCATGAATTCAGGAACTATGCCACAAAATGTCCACAAAAGAAGGCAAGCAAGAAGGAGCCTACAATAGTAGCAACATGTGAGGCTCTAGCTTCGCAATTCAATCTTGATTTTACTCTCATTTCATGCATTGAAAGCACTGTAATGGGAATCATGTGGTATCTCGACATTGGTGCCTCGTTCAATATGATGGCGAATAGAGATATCTTCAGTGACTTGGAGGAGAAAGACCTCAAGTAGAACATTGAGTTTGGAGACGATGGGAGGTATAACACGAACAATATCGGTACAATTACTTTTCATATGGAGTCTGGTTCCCTTCTTAGACTCCATGATGCAACGTTGTTTCAGGTCTAAAGAAGAAGCTTGTTTCTGTCACGGTATTGGAAGACCGTGGCTACGTTGTGATATTTAACAAAGGGAAGGTTTTCCTTAGACACATTTCCATGGGACAGGTGAAGTAGATTGATGTGTGAGTTAAGGACCTATATTCACTTGAGGTTGAAGATGCATGCAAAGCCTTGAGGAGAAAGGAAAATGTTAGAGACTTGGTGGTTGACAGGGAGCATAATTTACCTCTCAAAATGGAGCCTCAAAAGCAACCTCAACAAGTTGTGGAACAACCACAAATGAAGAAGCAAAGAGGTGACCGAGTGGAAACATACACTAAAGCAGATACCTCTAATAGGGGTAAATTTCAAGCGAAGTGGGAAGAGAGAGCACATGCATCCATACTACCAGGTGTGAGGTGGGGCGATGTGAAGCAATAGTCCCAAGAGTTGTAGAAATTTGGGTAGGGTCCATTGAGGTGTTTTTGTCTCATGGATCATTACCTTGCTATGTGGTCCCCCAATATTTAGTAGTAGGAGGACCCGTTCCAGTAAAATAATGAGGAGTGCAGAGCAGTGCTCACAACATAGTAGGAGGCTCAGTAGCACAGTCAACAACATCATAGTTTTTCCTAGTAAACAATTGTAGATTGATTCAATTATTATATTTATTTATTTTTTATTCTTGCAGACGTTACAATAGTAGCAAGAACAGTGAGAAATGTTGCATGAAATACATTCCAAAGGTGTTAGATCGGGGTAGATGTGAATCTTTTTATTGGTGAGAGGGAGTGTTGAAAACGCAACAAAAAATTCCTAAATTAATTTTTTCCTTGACTTAAATTAGGAGAAAAATTGTAATCCACATCAGAAGACAACTTGTACGAGTTAACTAAGTTAATTTTACTTAGTTGTTTGAGTTGATTGGATTTGAGAGTCTAACTTGAGTCATGTAGAGTGGTTCCTACTTTTTAAGAACCCTGGTTAAGTTTATTTGAGTTGTAATTAATTAATTCAGTTTAATTGAGTTAAAGTCAGTTAAACTAGTTCCAAATGATGGAGGAACTAAGAGGAGGTCTAACAGTGGGGTGTTGCTTCATGTGTTCAACCAGTTAACTAATAATTCATTTATAAATAACTCATGCATGTCAGATCTAAGAGTTACCTAGTTGAGATTGGAGTTCAAGGGCAGTGTACTATCAATTGTATAATCATCCAAATTGTACATATGGTGCATGCAGTAAGAGGAAGGCCTGTGATGGATTCTGCAATTCCAATTGAGGAATTTCCTTAAGTAATAGGGGATAATTCCCAAGGAAACAACGCAAGGAAATAGGGACATGGATAAGAAGAAAATTTGCTAACTATTGACCAAGGATTGTCTAGGAAGCAATGATACAGATAGAGATAGTGCAGAGTTTGCTCGGGCTTGAGCAAAGCATTGTAATCTTCTCATATTTTCTTACTAATGCAATATATAGATAACAGGGGTTTTTAGCCGTGGATTTTCGTAGGAAATTAGTGTGTAATGTGTTAATTGATTTCTTTCTCTTGTATGCTTCATGATTTCTCGATCGATTGATTATTTCCGTTGATGAGTAGAGTAGATTAAAGTCTTTTGTTTTAGAATATTACATAAGAAATTTGAATCTACAAGGGATTTCTACATGGTATCAGAGATGAAATCACAATAGAAGAGAAGAATTCGAAGTTTTCCTTACAGGAGAATATAATTTGCAGGATCATTTCTTTAGAGCTAGCAATATGGTTTTGTATGGACTAAGACTCGAGTATGCCCTTGAGGGAAGCTTAGATTATGTTGCTTGGAAGGACATGATAGAAGATGTGTTGGAAGATAATAAATTGAAGGAATTCATAGATCATGATATCTTGATGCCTTCAACATATGATGTGAAAGATCTAGCATAGTGGAATAAGAGTGTAGAAAGAGCTAGGAGGATCATCCTTAAGCGTGTGAGAGACCCCATAGTCTTGAAAATACATGGCAAAAAGACTCGCTTTGCTATGTGGAAGACCCTCAATGAGATATCTAGAAATAGCAGTGAAATCCAAGGGAAGGAAGTCCCAAGGCGAGGAGGGAAAGAAGAAATATTTATACAACATCAAGTGCTTTCACTATCATGAATTCGGCCACTATGCCACAAAATGTCCACAGAAGAAGGCAAGCAAGAAGGATCCTATAGTAGCAGCAACAGGGGAAGCCCTAACTTCAAAATTTGAGCTTGATTTTACTCCTAATGCATGAATGGAAATCACTGTAATGGGAAGCATGTGGTATCTCGACAATGGTGCCTCCTTCCATATGACGGGGAATAAAGATCTCTTTAGCATCTTGGAGGAGAAAGACCTCAAGTAGAATATTGGATTTGGAGATGACAGGAGGTATAGTGCGACCGATATCTGTACAATTACTTTTCAAAGTGAGTTTTTCTCCCCTCTCAGACTCAAGGATGTGATGTTTGTTTCGAGTCTAAAGAATAATCTTATTTCCATCGCAGTATTGGAAGACCATGGCTACGATGTGATATTTAGAAAAGGGAAGGTTTTCCTTAGACACATTGCCATGGGACAGGTGAAGCAAATTGGTGTGCGAGTCAAGAACCTATATGAACTTAAGGTTGGATATGCATGCAAAGACTTGAGGAGCAAGGAAAAGGTTAGATACTTGGTGGTTGAGAGGGAACATAACTGATCTCTCAAAATGGAGCCTCAGAAGTAGCCTCAAAAAGTTGTGGAGCAACCACAAATGGAGAAGCAGAGAGGAGATAAAGTGGAAACATCCACTAAAGCAGAGATCTCTAGTAGGGAAAATTTTGAGCCAAGTGGGAAGAGGGAGCACATGCAACCATAACTCCATGTGTGAGGTGGGGCAATCTGAAACAATAGTCCCAAGAGTTACAAAAATTTGGGCAGGGTCCATTGAGGTGTTTTTGGTCTCATGGATCATTACCTTGCTACAGGGGCCCACAATATTCAATAGCATGAGGATCCATGTCAGTCACATATTGAGGAGTGTATAGTAGTGTTGACAACAAAGGATGAGGCTCAATAACAAAGTCAACAACAACATAATTTTTCGCAATAGAAAGTTACAGATTGTTTCAATGATTATTTTTATTTATCTTTTATTATAAGTTGCAGATGTCGCAGTAGCAACAACAACAATGAGAAGTGCTGCATGTAATACATTCCAAGGGTTTTGGACCGGGGTAGATGTATATCCATTTCTTGTTGAGAGGGAGTATTGAAAATGCAGTAAGAAATTCCTACATTAATTTTTTCCTTGAATTAAATTAGGAGAAAATTTGTAATTCCACATCACATGACAACTTGTACGAGTTAACTAAGTTAATGTGACTTAGTTGGTTTAGTTAATTCTAGTTGAGGGTCTAACTTGATTCATGTAGAATGGTTCATACTTTTTAGGATCCTTGGTTGATTTTATTTTGAGTTGTAATTTATCAATTCAATTTAACTGAGTTAAAATATGTTAAACTAGTTCCAACTGATGGAGGAACTAGTAGGAGGTCTAACAGTGGGGTGCTGCTTCACATGTTCAACCAGTTAACTGATAATTGAGTCATAAATAACTCATGCATGTAAGATCTAAGAGTTACCCAGTTGAGACTGGAGTTCAAGGGTAGTGTACTATCAATTGTATAATCATCCAAATTGTACAGGTGGCACATGTAGTTAGAGGAAGGCCTATGATGGATTCTTCAATTCCAATTGAGGAATTTCCTAATTAATAGGGGCTAATTCCCAAGGAAACAATGCAAGGAAATAGGGACTTGGGCAAGTAGAAAATTAGCTAAGTATTGACTAAGGCTTGTCTAGGAAGCAATTAGCCAGATAGAGCTAGTGTAGAGATTGATTGGGCTTGAGCAAAGCATTGTAATCTTCTAATATTTTTTTACTAATGCAATAAACAGATAGCAATGTTTTTTAGCTGTGGCTTTCGCCAGGAAATCAATGTGTAATAGGTTGATTGAATTATTTCTCTTGTATGCTTAATGATTTCTTGATTGATTAATTGTTTTTGCTAATGGGTACAATAGATTCAAGTATTTTGTTTAGCGTATAACATATGAAATTTGAATCTACAAGGAAATTCTATATAATTTATGTTGAATGTGAAGTGCACATGAATGTTGAATGTTGCATTGGTGATAATTTATGCTTAAATGCAAAAGGTTGAAAGTGATGTGAAGTGCAAAGGCTATGATAATCAATGTGAAGACTGAACATTGTCAAATGGAACATAAAATATTGAGGCACAAGATGAAATACATATGCTTTCATTAATTAGAAAAATGTATGATACAAGCTAATACAAATATGATTTGTCTCTTGTAATCATTACTTGTTGAGTTGTTTTATTTCAACTCTATTTTATATTACATTTATTTATTTATATATATAATATATATATATATATAATATATATATATTATATATTATATATATATATATATATATATATATATATAATATATATTTTCTTCAGAACTGAAAATGAAGAGACAATTTTGTGAACGGGTTTAGGAGACCAAGAGACAATGCCTCATTTCATATTCCTACAAAGAATACAAACAACCAATAAGGTTTTCTTATAAAATATATGTTGTTGAATGGAAAGATAACTTTTGAAGTGAAGCAGTCTATATGAGAAAGTTGTTGAGCAACAACAGAAGATGCATAGAGTTGAAAAGAAGAAGTAGTAAATATTTGTAGTAGACTTGAAAAAAAAATTGTATATTAGATAACCAACACTTTTGACTTGACATTGTGATTGAGATATTACTGCCACTTTCTACATTGTAGCTTGATAAAGAACATGTTGTATCCTATTGAGGTAGGAGCCTCCTGTGGGTTGTAGCCTATAGAAAATTTGTGGGTGTTGGAGCTTCCTTTGAGGTAGGAGCCTACAAAAATATGATGTAATAAGGAGTCGTAACTTGCCTTCACACCACTTTCATTCTAAAATTCATGGTTTTCTCCTTTTGGGGTTTCCACTTATATATGATGTCTTCATGTGTTGGTTTTTGAATGTTGTGTGTATGTTCTTGAAATCTTGATAAGTATATCTGCAAATTTCTCCCTCTGACACCTAAAAAAGGAGTCCAATAATAATGGAGCATATACATAAACTATTAGGTGCATAAAAAAAAATTTAAGTTGAGAAAAAAGTAAAGTTTTAAATTACTAATTCACCCCCCCTTAGTAATTTCCAAATATAAATATCTATTGGTATCAGAGCGGGTTCCTTCAGTAGCAGTCTAACAATTGGAAGGAGGTCCTAAGTTAGTAAAATGTCTAGTTAAGAAGTATGCTCAACAAATAAAGCCCCTCTACTTACTGATACAACCTATGCCTTCTGGAAATTGAGAATGAAGACATTTAAGGTCTCTAGGAGTAGAAGTCTAGGCTGCTGTGATGGTAGGGTATGAAGAACCAAAGGAAATGACTAGTGACAAAGATGCCAAATTGAATTTTACAACTAATGTAAAATCTATGAATGCATTTCTGAGCGGTCTATGTGAGTCTGAATTTATTAAAGTATGCATTGTGAGACAACCAAAGATATCAGGGTTAAATTGGAAAATATTCATGAAGGAGATAAAAAGGCAAAGATGGAAAAATTACAAGTATATAGAACACAAATTGAGACTTTAAAAATGAATGAAGATGAAGATAAAGATAAATTCTTTTTAAGAGTTGTTGAATTTGTAAATTTAATGATGGGTCTAGGAGAAACAATTAAATAAAGTGTAGTAGTTCAGAAAATATTGAGGTCATTACCTTCTAAATTAAATCCTAAGGTTTAGTCTATAGAAGAGACAACAAATTTTGAGACTTTGAACATGGATCAACTGCTAGCTCTTTGACATCATATGGGGTGAGAATTCCAAAAGGGAAGGAAATCACTAGAGAGACAACTTTCAAGGTAGACAAGTCCATAGAAGAAAAGGAATGTTCATGCCCAGGTTCTGATGAAGAAGAAGCAAAATTTGTCCAAAGGTTGAATAAATGTATAGGTAAGTACAAAGGAACAATTCCATTTAAGTGTTTTAATTGTGGAAGAGTGGGGCATTATGCCTCAAAATGTTCTTATAAGAAAGAAGAAAATCACCCTAAAGGGAAAGAGAAGAACAAGTCTAATAAAATAAGGAAAGAGAGAAAATTTAAAAGAAAAAAACTTCTATTCTCAAGAAGATAGTAGTTTATGTGAAAGTTCTAATGAATCCTCTAGTGAAGATGGAACTAGTGAATTCATGTTGATGGCCTTGGAAGAAACTGAAAACGATTTCCAGTAATATGAAGAAGAAGAGGAAGGTGAGGTAGATCTTGAGGGGATTTGATAATTTCTCTAGATGAAATAGAAAGGCTTAAAATAAATAATAGAAATAAGAAAGAGATTCTATTGAAATATGTAAAAGAAGAATCAAATTTAGAAGACATTATCAAGTTGAAAGTTGAATGATGCAGCAAATAAAAGAGAAAAGCCAGGAGTGTGAAATATTGGAAGAATAGGTGGTAAGGCTGAAGAAGAGGCTAGAGAAGGCACAAACTGAATTAAACATGAATATTCAATAGATAAAAGGGATTGAAAAATAATGTGATATTAAATGATTAGAGGTATGCACTCATAAAGACTGGATTAGGCTATGAAGGAGAATCTAGTTAATCCAAGGAATAGGAATAAAGGACAATCACTTTTGTAAAATATGTTAGGGGAGAGAATTATAGCTCACAACATCCACTACCATGTATAGATATTTTTTCTATGGATATTGTTACTGCAATAAAAAGTTTGGACATAAAGCCATAGATTGTAGAGCTTATGTCAAAAGATTGATTTGAGAAATTCTAAGAGAAGTAAAGTTAATAATGGATTAACAAACATTAAAACAAACATGAGTCTAAAAAAAATGCATTTTCTCCTCTCCTTGATATCACTGAATATTTTTGTTGCCACAAATTTGGGAATACGTCATATGGATGTCATCTTAAATACAATATATTAACATCTCAGAATAATTATAGAACAAATGGATGCATGCAATGGAGAAAAGAAGAAATAAGAAAAGAAACTTGATAAGTGTGACCTAGTTTTGTATGCTCAAGATCAAAAAAATAAATAGTACATGGATAGTGGCTTCTCTAAACATATGACAAGAGATAAAATCATTTTTGTATCCCTGGATGAAAATAAAACTAGAAATGTCACAATTGACAGTGATGAAGCAGGAAGAATCAAACGAAAGGGCATAATTAGTCTAAATAATGGAAGAGGAAAGGCTTAGGATATATTGTCTGTATATGGTCTAAAACATAATCCGTTGAGTGTAAGTAAGATGTATGACAAAGGTTGTGATGTCCTCTTCAGAGCTCAAGACCATGAAATCAGGTCAACAACACTGGGAAGATTCTGGCTAAAGGAGTTCGAAGAGAGAATAATGTATATATCTTGAAGGAAGAGAGTGAATAATGATACATAAGAACACAAGATGAATCATGGCTATGGTATAGGAGATTGGAGCATGTCAATTTTGATCACATTATCAAGCTCAGTGAGTAGAGAGCAGTTAAAGATCTACCAACAATAAATAAGCCTCAAAACGCTGTTTGCAAGTCATGTCAAATGGGTAAACAAACATGAACATCATTCGAAGTTAAAGATAAACTATCAAGTAGTAAGCCTTTGCAGCTAGTTCATATGGATTTGTGCAGGCCTTCCAGAACAGAAGCACCAAGAGGAGAAAAACATTTCATGTTGATAATTGATGACTATTCGAGATTGACATGGGTGGCATTTATCACAAATAAGTCATAAGAATTTGAGAAGTTCAAAATATTCAAGGCACTGGAAAAAAATCAAACAGGGTGCAAGATAAAGTGCATAAGGTCAGACATAGGAGGTGAATTTACCTCAGATGAGTTTGTAGACCTATGTAATGAAATTGGCATAAAATGACAACATATTATTTTAGACACACCTCAACAAAATGGAATTGCACATAGACAAAACATATCTATTTAGAAAATGACCAAAGCCATGATGCAAGAAACAAACATTCCTGAAATCTATTGACAAGAAGTGGTACATACAACAATACATATTCTTAATAAGGCACATCTCAGACCAAAATGTGATAAGACACCTTATGAGTCGTGGCACGTGAAGCCAACATTAATCAAACATTTTAAAGTATTTGGGAGTAAATGTTATATCAAAAATAATTATGAAAATCTAGGAAAGTTTGATGCCTGATCAAATGAAGGAAAATTTTTGGGATATTCATAAAAAAGTAAGGGATATAGGTGCTATAATAAAAGGTTGCATAATATTGTGGAATGCATAGAAGTAAAGTTTGATGAAGAGCTACCTAATAAGAACAAAAACATAGGTTTTATTAATCCTCCGGATCATCACCATTGTGACAATAAAGAAAATGAAGCATGAGATGAAGACTTAGAAGATAGAAAGGCTAATTCAAAATATCCCTCAAAACAAACACAAAAGAACCATCCTGAAAGTCAAATCATTGGAGATAAAAGTGAAGGAGTGCAAGTAATTAGACCAAATTCATATTGCTATGTTGTCACAGATTGAAACAAATAATTTTGATGAAGCAAGTAAAGACAAATACTGTATAGATGCTATGAATGAGATGTTAGACAAATTTGAAAAGAATAATACTTGGGAACTAACACCAAGTCCAATCTGAAAGATTGCCGTTGTTACAAAATGGGTAATTCAAAAACAAGATGAATAAACAAGGTCAAATTGTGAGAAACAAAGCTAGACTAGTATGAAAGGGATACTCACAAGTAGAAGTTCTTGATTATGAAGAAACCTTTGCACCAACTATGATATTGGAGGAAATCATGGTTTTTTTGGCTTTTGCTTGTTACAAGGATTTCAAATTATACCAAATGGATGTGAAGTATGCTTTTCTAAACAGATAACTTGAGGAAGAGGTCTATATGGAACAACATGAAGGGTGTTTGTTATTAAATAAACCTAACTATGTTTGTAAGTTAAAGAAGGCACTGTATGTTCTTAAACAAGAACCAAATGCATGGTACTCTAGACTGGACAAGTACCTTAAAAAACGGGGTTTCAGGAGAGGAGGAGCTGATAATAATATGTACATCAAGGATGATGGAGGTGAATTAATAATTTTTGTTGTGTATCTGGATGATATTATGTTTGGAAACAATAAATATCATCTAGTAAAATGGTTTGCTGGAGAGATGAAATCTAAGTTCGAAATGCCAATGATTTGCATCCTTTTTTACACCATATTTTGCATCATTTTTTACATCAGATTTTGCATTGGGATTTGCATTTGGTTCTATGACATGTTTTGCTTCTAGTTTTGCGCCATTTTTTGCATACGTTTTTCATCATTTTTTTCTTCCTATTTTGTGCCATTCTTTGCTTCCAATTTTTTCCATCATTTGCATGAAGTTTTTCACCATCTTTTGCATGGAATTTAATTGTTTTTCTTGCATTTAATTTGTGCCATTTTTTTGCATCTAGTCTTACACCATCTTTTTCCTCTAATTTTGTACCTATTTTTTCATTTGGTTTTGATCCAATTTTTGTGTCTATTTTTGCACCATTTTTGGCATCCAAATTTGCATCTTATTTGGTGCCTAATTTTTCATCCTTGTCATCATCCAAATTTTCATCCTTTTTGCTTCCTCATTTGGTGTCCACATTTGCATCTCATTTTGCGCCTAGGTTTGAGTCTAAATTCACATCTATTTATGCATCATTTTTGGCATCCAATATGGTGTCCTTTGTTTGACCTTTTTTTAGCCCAATTCTGCATCCCAATTTTACACCAAGGCTTTGCATCCTCATTTGGAATCTAAATTTTCATCCTTTTTTGTTTCTTTTTAGCACCCAACTTGGCATCCCTTTTTGCATTCAATTTTATGTCTAATTGTTTTCCTTTTTACATCTATTTTCGTGTCCATTTTTGCATACTTGTTTGCACACGGTCTAGTACCCTTTTTTATGCCCTATTTTGTTCCCTTTTGTGTCTAGTGTTGCACCTTTTTTTAATTCTACTTTAAAACCATTTTTCTGTCCTTATTTGCATATTGTCTTGATGCGTAGTTTAATATCCAATTCTACTTACAGTTTTGCACCCATGATTACATCCACATTTAGCTTCTTGTTTAGAGTGTATTTTTTTTTCCATTTATGACCCCCTTTATGGGTTCATTTTACTGATTTCAATTACATAGTGAAATATATTGTAGTTTCTAAATATCATTAAATAAGATAACATAGCTCAAATTTATAACATAATGTTTGTAAATAAATTTAAAGGAAATTGAAAACATCCATCCAAGAAATAGCAGTATCATCATATATCATCTCCACTAAAAAATCATTAACAATTTTCAATATACATATATGACTACCAAATCAACACCTATCACAAATATCATTATTCTAATGAAAATTCAAATCATCCATCCTAAAATAGTAATGTCAACATACATAATAATTCTCCATAAAAAACATTAGCAATTTTCAAAACATGTATTAAATAACAAGATAATACTAATAATATCATCACCATCTTTAATCAAATCAACTAAAATTAAAATTTGTGATTACCAGATCAAAATATTTCACGAATACCATTATTCTAAGGTAAATTCAAAACATCCATACAAAGATAATAATATCATCATACACAATAATTCTCCATCAAAATAATGTTGATAATTTTCAAAATATACGTAAGGCATATAAAATTTAAACTTATAATGCTATGATATGTGGTGAGCATGTAGTGAGGCTGCGAGCATTGATCACACTATTATTCAACAAATGAAATCTTGAACAAACAAGTGGGAGTATCATATTCATAAATGTTGTAACCAAATTTCGCTGGTATCATATACATCAATTTTATAACCAAACGTTGATGGTATCATATACATAAGCTTAGCAACCTTTTAAAATAGATGAGATATGGAGAAAAATCCAAAGGTTACCATATACTTTAGATGATATCATAGACATAAGGTTAGAGATGTTTTAAAATAGCTAAGATATGGAGAAGAGTTCAAAGGTTTCCATACGCTTTAGATGGTCTATGACTGATGCTTGACCTTTCAAATGTAGAAATAGATGGTAAAAAGTGGTTGCAGGTGTAATGTTCTAAACTTAAATAAACAATGATATGCAAAGCAAAAATGATTTACAACACACAAATTTTAAAAAATCAACAAATACTCATAAAAACTATAGAAGTAAGAACCAACTAAGCCATTTTATTAATCAATGGAGCAAGTACAATAGTATGGAGGAATGCACCTGAGTTTCCCTCAATGGCAAGTGTGACAGAACCTAGGTGATAATACAGTGATCTCAAATTCTAGAAATGTTTGCTCCTCTAATGCTATGTGCTGCCCAGAAAACTCCACTGCTGGCTAGAAAGGAACTGCAAGAAACTCCACCTCATGTGCTCAGAAAAGCTTGCAAATTTAACCTTAAGCTCCTTGAAAAAAACCCACTAAAACCCATAAAGGCTTTGGCCTATTCCATAACCACAAAATGGTGCAAATTTCCCATGTAACTCGTAATTCACCATGTTATAATAATTAGAATTTCATGCTCGAATATTGTGCGGAAAATTCTAAAATTTTAACCACGGAGTCCTCTTAGAAAACATTGAAAAACCTGGAAATGGTTTGGCTGGATTTTGACCTTCCAAAAATGACCCCAAGAGGCCCTACACCCACCAAAATTGCTGAAGCACACAACCCAAAAATATACCAACAAATCCTCCTCCAATGCTCTAGAAAAACAACAATCACCTCCACTAGTGTTTCCCTTGTCTCTCTCAACAAGTATCAACCTCAATAGCTAAGACTCCACCTCCCACGTGTGCACAATATTCTCCCTCTGCACTAGCCCAAGAAGTGCGAAAACCCCACTGAATAGAAGCTCTCTCTCTCTCAGCTCAAAAACTCAACTAAAATGCAGAAAAAACACCAAGCCTCCCTTCTTGAATTTCTCCCGGCCAAATCTCCTCTGAGATATGTCGAAATCATAACTCAGCCTCTTCTCACTACATCCTCCAAGAATACGCACCGCCTGGAGAAACTGGATATAACTTCTAGAAATCAGAATGAAAACCTCCTTTAAAAGAATGTATATGAACCTCTCTAGGGTGGCACTCGAAGTCCCTTGAAGAAAGGGTGAGATCTTCGCTTTAATAATTCTTGCTAAAAAACAAGTGACTTGGCTAAGCTGTGCGAGCAGCCAAAGAGAAATTCGATATCCCAAAGATGAATGAAATGAGGAGAGCTGCTTTCCTTATATATATTTCGTGGAGCACTTTTCCCTCCAATTTTACCTCCATCGTGGGCCCTCAATTAACCACCTCCATGAAAAGCTTAACCACCTCAAAATAAATTTTCCTAAGTCTAATCTCCTAATAAAATCAAATGGGCCCCACTATCTCCAAAATTGGCCCAAAAATGCAATAATTAGTCTTGTTCCAAATTAATTTAGGAAGGGACATGACAATCCTCCCCTCCCAAATGTTGCTTGTCCCTAAGAAAATTTAGTGCTGGATGCTCAAGTATGTGCTTTCCCTCCCAAGTAGCATCCTCCTTCGGCAAGCTCCTCTAATGCACCAAAAATTTCTTATCCTCAAGTAGTACCTAAACAAGCGCCCTCTCTGACGGTGGATCCTATTACACAATATTTTGTCACCGACCCCACATCCCCTGATCCTGGATAGAGTCAGTCTCTGAATGATATCTACTCTTTGTCATATACCAAAATATGTGTTCAAATCTTCCATATTACTCAAGAAAATTGCCTAATCTCATTAATCCTGAAGTTGACCCCTTTTTACCCATGTTTCAAAATTGTCTCAGGTCATCAGTATCCTGCTTGCGATGATAGCCCAGAATGAACTAATACCTCACCATGTCGTCTCTGAGTCTCAGGGTTTGACCCACGACAGTCTCTAAGTCTCAATGTTTGACCTATGACGACATAGATATGGTGAATTAGTTCAAACAAAATACTTCTGGGTGGTTTTGGAGCTGGTTTTTGGGTGAAAGAAGTTCATCTCTCCTCATTTAAGATGGTGGTTTTGCATTTTGAGTAACCTCCTTTGAAGATAAGTTTCCTCTCCCCTCATTTATGGAGGCTCGTCCTCTTATAAAAGCATCCTCCATGACTATGATCAGCTAGTTCTGGGGAGTTCTTAGTTAGCTAGTTCTTGGTTTGCTGGATTGATAGCTTACAATTTGGATTGTTGGTAGCCTAGCAATAGCTTGTGAGGTACGAGAATAGCCTTTGATGTTGTGGATTGATAGTGTGAAATGGTTTTGTAAGAAGGAAGCCTTGTTGTGATTGCCTTAGTTTCATACTTGTGCTTTTGGGTGAGAGAGAGTCATCAGTATTTTTGGGAGACCTTTGAGAGTGAATTCTTATGGAGACATATTGATCAGACCCTTCAAGGAAGCTTGCGACGTAAAGGCATGGTTGTAATATTTATTGTTGTTTATATTAATACAATCAATGGTTATTTCTTATATCATGTACAAAATGTATGTTGATAGCTTATGGTTTCTTGACTCTATAAGTAGATAGTTCATTGTTGTGATCTATTATGTGCTTTGTCGTTTTTATATGTTGTTTCAGGTGAGTCATTCATTAAGGAGAAGAAAGCGATAGCTGAAGCGACGTGACAAAGACTTCATCAAACACCGGTATAAGGTAGGCCTCTTCAACGATAACTATTTAAGGAATTAGCTATTGTCTTTGTCTTACTGTGACTAGACCCACTCTAGGGCTAGAGGGATTGTCTCTATCTGTAGAGGGAACATACCTGTATCACAAGTTGGCAACTCCGTTAGGGATTCTTTGTGTGTTGTCTCTTGATTTTGCTCTTGTTTTTTTTCGATTGAATTACATAGTGGTTCTTTGTTTTGAGACTAAACCATCAGTCATTTGGATCA
This sequence comes from Pinus taeda, assembly GCA_000404065.3. Taxonomy (NCBI): domain Eukaryota; kingdom Viridiplantae; phylum Streptophyta; class Pinopsida; order Pinales; family Pinaceae; genus Pinus; species Pinus taeda. Next base: position 35,191 of record APFE031352788.1, read on the forward strand.
CTTGAGTAGATCTAGTAGTCCACCTCATTGTCTGAGTGATAAGTCTGGTGTCTTTTTGTTGTTTAAGCCTTGTTTTCCCTCTTTATTGAGATCGTCATTGTTTAATTCCTAATAGCTGCGACGAATCGCTCCTGTTCTCTCTACCCTCATTGTACATCGCAGATATCTTGTTATATAGCTATGACGATTCCTGAAATCGGATCGTCTCTAAGAACAGGTGTACTCTTGCTACAACGTCTCTTAGTTTCCCGTGTTGTGCTTGCAAAGATTAGTGATCGTCCCAAGTTGTTAGTGTTGTGCCTACGATGATTCTTGTAGGGTTAAATTTTACAGCCTTGCCTCCTGAATAAACTAATGTAGCTTGTCCTTTGATATTTCTTTCACCTTGTTAAGCTTGTTTTGATTGTGTTTATTGAGGCATGTCCTTCTCGGTTCCATTTGTATGAAATTTGGCTTTTTGCACTGTGTGACCTAGGTCTTTTAGGGTTCCGTCAAGAATTCACTGTTTTTGGGTTGCTTGTCCTTCCAAGTTTCTGAACTACATCCACAAAATTCTTGTTGACTTGTTTGAAGCTGTTCTCTTGCTACTTGCCCATCTTCCTGGTTGATCTGTAGCGATTGGTCATCAAACTAGCTTGTTGTGCTGATTTGATTTCAGTTCACTATTGAAGCATATATTACATTTGCCTCTTGATTAGTCGGGCTATGCATTAGCTTGTTTGTTATTTATTACAAAATAAAAAACAATTGCACTCATATAGTATACGAAAATTAAAGCATGTTTGCATTAGTAGATTCTTTATGATTAGGAATTGAAAAGCGAAATTCAAATCTTTCATTTTTCGTCATAGTAATTGCGAGATAAGAGAAAACTGATGCATTGTCTTTCCTATTAATTGGATTAATTTCTTGCACTGCTGTTCTTGCATTTTCTTGTTATTCTATTTGCTCTTGGAAATGAAATCCTTACCCTCATTTAGGTAGTCGTTCATTGAAAGGAATGGTTTTTTACTCATTGTTGTTGCATACTAGAGATTGTTGAAATACATTTGCTAAGGCCTTGAAATCGAAACTTAATTCAAGATCAACTGTTAAAATTCATTGAATTAACCTAAAAACACATTGGAACTTAACGCTCATATCTAGAGGTCTAGGCTAGAGACGTGTTCCGACATTGTTAAACCTAGTTCCTATTGTTTTCACTAAGGTTGGGTGATTCCTCCTTTGTGATTCGATAAGTGCTAGTACGGACTTGTACTCCCTGTACCGTTGAGTATATGGTGGGAGACCCCTTTAGGTTGAAATCCTTTTACCCTTAGGAAGCCGAGTCTGTTGCCTTACAGATCATAATGCACTGAACACAACATTCAGGAAGATTGAATGCCATACGGGAAGTCCTTGGTCATTTCTCTTTCATTTATCACCAAGGTGTATATTGCAGTTTTATGATTTGTTTGGTAAACATTTTGCCTAGAATTCCAGATTAGTCACTTTCATTCCTTTTCGACTCTTTAAAAGTAAGATCATCTAAGCACTTGTCCTTTCAGGCTCATTAAACTTCGAAAGCGATAGAGTCACCTTTTGTCCTTTTCTCGACTCTTAAAATATGAAAACACCAAGTTTTGTTTCAATGTTGTAAAATTAACTACCCACGAAATATTCCTAGTTCTAGTTAGTGTTTCTTTCAAAGTCAATTCTAATGGAAACATTTCCATAGTCTACTAGTCAAGGTCTCCCCCTGGATGGGAATCCTGGTCCTTTTCCTTCTTTTGGAAATGTTGGTGCTCCTTATATGGCAATGTTGTCCCTGCCTAGGTTAACCATTGGCCTACCTGTTTGGTTATTTTCAACCTCAGTGGTCTCAAGCATCTCGACTCCTGTTCTGCCATCTCCTTCATTTGAATCACGTCATGATGATTCTAGGGTTGACCATTCACCTTCTTCCCCTATTTCTTCACCCTCCTCTCCTACTTCGCTTGGTGAAAGTTCCAAATCCAGTAACTAGGAGGCTAAGAAGAAGAAGAGGAAAACAAAGAAGAAGAAATTAGATAAGTGAGATGCAACCATGTGACTATTTCTCTGAGTGCACCTTTGGTAGGAGAACCTTTTGGTCCTCCATGAAAGGTAAAATTTCCTTGTAAGTTGTGCAAGGGTGATCATCTCCTCCAAGTCTGCCTTGGCATTCCCAGAATCTTGGAGGTATAGTCTTAGATTTCGAATCGATCATTCTCATCGACCTCTAGAGATCATTTCGATGCTACGCTGTTGGCAATCGATGGTAATAATAAAGGGAAGATTAGATTTCCCTATAGGTTATGTGAAGGCGAACATCTTCTTCACCTTTGTCCTCTCATGGATAAAGATTCCAAAGTTTTGGAAAACCTTACAGCTCCTCAACCCCACCTCCTGGTTGGTTATCAAAGACTTTCTTATGATCCTCCCCAGATTGGTAAATAGATTGACTTGGATTCATCTCTTGCCCATCCTGCTCTTCCTGACCCTAACTATGTTATGTCTATTCCTGACCAACCATTGGTCGAAAAGAGTGTCAGCTTGGTTTCACCACCAGTTGTTCATTTTGTTCCGGAAGAGAATAATGATCATATTTCTCATGTTCTTCTAGTTTCTTCAGATTCTCATGAATCCAAAAGTGACCCTCCTGTCCCTGCTGCTCTAGAGAGTCCTTCTTCTATTCCTGCAGAACATGGGGGTAATCATATGATACCCCCACCAAGTAGTTCTGTCATTTCCTTCGATTAGAGTCACTTGACTGCTTTCCGCCTCGCATCTAATGTGCCTTTCCAGATCACAATACACGCCTATAATATGGTAGTACCTAGCACTCTCTTGGATGAAGGTGTGTCTGTCAACCTCATGTCTTCCACTACTTGGCAAGATTTGGGCTCCCCATAGCTTGTGCCTGTCACCCAGAATCTGTTGGCTTTTGATGGACGAACTAGTCAACCCTTAGGGATCCTTCCGAAGTTCCCTATTACTTTGGGAGGTAAAACCGTCTATATAGATGTTATGGTCATCCAAGGTGCATTGGATTTCAATCTTCGCCTTGTTCACGACTATATTTATGTCATGGGAGCACTTTTTTCTTCGCTTTTCCATGTAGCTTGTTTTCCACATGACGGAAGAATTGTGACTATAGATCAATTGTCATTATTTGGTCATCAGGTACCTCCTTTGCAACCATCATCCCCTATCGGCTCTTATTTTCCAGCAGTACCTTCCTCGCCATAGGTCAATTATGTGGCTATCCGTTCCGCCTCCATTGATGATCATGTAGATGATCTAGTACATCATGTACTGGGGGCATTGGGACTTGATCTGTCATTGGTACCTAATGACCTGTATTCCTCCTGTAGCGTGGTCCTTCTATCTAGTGAAGACCTCTTTGGAGCCCTGTTCTGATATGTTCTATGAACAATTTCACCGAGGATAGTTCTTTTCTTGTGTCGACCTCATTAAAAAATGAAACAAGGAGTCCTGAGGATAGTTCTTTTCTTGTGTCGACCTTGTTAAAAAATGAAACAAGGATTCTCGAGGATCGTTATTTTCTTGTGTCGACCTCATTAAAAAATGAAACAAGGAGTCCCGAGGATAGTTTGTTCATGTGTCAACCTCGTTCAAAAAATGAAACAAGGAGTGATGAGAATAGTTTTTGTCTTGTGTCAAGCTCCTTAAAAAATGATCCAAGGGTCTTGAGGATAGTTCTTTTACTATGTCAACCTCATTAAAAAAATGAAAGAACTCCCTTTTCCCAATCGAGTCTTTGATGAAGATCTTGTAAAATCCCAGTCGAGTCTTTTCAAGATCTCGAAAGCCTTCATTCCATCTACCTAGTTGAATGGCATGAAGCTTGGGGGGCATGTACCTCGATTTCAATCATTATACTGGGGACATGCGAAACTTATTCAAGCATAGTTTTTCATTTCAAGCTTGTATAAAACATGAAACCGAATCCAAGTAGAGTTCTCCATGGTTCAAGCTTGTGTAAAAATGAACCCATACCTGATTTACATCTCGTGATTGCCGTTTTTATCAGCTAATTTATGCTAGATGATCCTTGGTTGTTTCATTCCATCGTCACCATGTCTTTGGCCGATCATATGCTTTCCACTTGGTTGTTTTTCCTTTCCTAAGAGACCACAACTATGAGTGGTTTTATTAGCTAGCCTCTTGCCCATTATGTGTTTTGAACAGTTACTCCATTGTCGAAACCAATTGCTACCCTTTATACCACTCATTCCTTTAGGACGAGTCACCTTTAAGCTCTTTTATGACTTATAAAAAATGAAAAGATTTCCGAGTATTTTTTCCTTTCTTGACTCGAAAAAGAAAATAAAATTAGGAGGTCTACTTTCAAATCTTTTCCAACCCTTTAAAAACGAAAATATTACCAAGCTCTTGTTGCTTTGAACTCGTTAAAAGTTGTGAAGTGTCATCTACCCAGTATACATTTACCCCTTTTTAAGGCTGGGATAGATTATTTACAAAAAAGGTATACATTGATTTTTCATGGTCAATAGGTTCCCTTGGATGTTATTTTCTACCTTTTCGGGTTCGAGGGACAAACTTACGAAAAGGGCCCATCTGGAGTTTTCTTTTCAATGTCTTTTTCAAACTCTCTAAATATGAAAAATACTTCAAGTTTTACCTGTGTCGGACTCGTTAAGCCTTGACGACATTGGACTCATCGCCATGATGAGACCCGAGCTTCTCCTCCCTAGGGCTCATTAAAATTTCACTGGGTTGGATTTGTCTGAAGGACAAACTTATATTGCAAGCATATGCTATCCCCTTCAAGCTTGTGTTTCAAAAATAATTAGGGTACTCACCAGCAATGGTGGGGGAAAATTTGGAAATATTCTGTTGATTACCTACGGCAGCTTGTCACTCTTGAACATCAACACTTTTTTGCTTCTTGTAGGGTTTGGGATATCCTCACTTCTTCATTGGCCTTCTGGGATTTGGGTTCTTCATTTTGCCTCATTCCATTTGATCCCTGCTGTCTCCGCATGACCTTCGATCTCTTGGTACCAAAATGCTACCGCATTCTGGAGTCTTGTCACCGATATGTTCAAGAGCTTAATCCTTCACTAGTTTGCACCCTTACATCCTCCTCTGATTCTTTGTTTCATCCATCTTCATCTTGTTTCTTTGTCTTGTGTCATTGATGTGGGAAATATCATGGCCCTCCTGTGATGGATCGCTTCCTGTCGACATCAACTCATTATCCAGGAAGTTGATCTAGAGATTCTTTTTTCGTACCTTGGAGCTTGCATGCCTCAATGGCAATTTCTTCACACTCGATGACATGCTTGCATCATTGGTCTTCGATCGGGTGATTTCACAAGTGTTCAACTCTAGATCATTCTTCACACTTTCTGGATTGTACTAGAAGTACCTTGAGAACCATTGACATTACTGGTGGTTTCTCTCACGCTTGTTAATGGTTCACATCATTGGCTGGTAATCAAGTGATTTTCTAGTATGCTCGACTTCGACACATTTATTCACATATTAGAAATTGTACGATGGACAAGTCGTGATTCAAGACCCTGGGCTCAAATTACACAAGTCCAGGTTGCGTGGATTATTTATACATGACTCTTTTGATTGGATGGTTGCGACCATACCTGAGTGTTTCTGGATGGCTGTGACCATACCTGTGTTTTCATATGGTCTTTTCGACTGGATGGCCGCGTCCATACCACAGCCCAATTCTATTTGTCTTTTGGATGGCTGCGCCCATGCCTCGACTACATGTATTTCTTTCACTATCAGAGATATCAGTTGTACTTGCGTTTGCAGGTTCTCCACAATGATGTTCCGGTTTAGTTATGGTTTTGTAAAGCATTTCACCGCTCCCACTCTCTTGGCCTTCATGCTTTAGGGGGCATCTGTTACACAGTATTTTGTCACCGAACCCACATCCCCTGATCCTGGATAGAGTCGGTCCCTGAATTACATTTTCTCTTTGTCATATACCAAAATATGTGTCCAAATCTTCCATATTACTCAAGAATATTGCCTAAGCTCATTAATCCTAAAGTTGATCCCTTTTTACCCATGTTTCAAAATCATCTCAGGTCATCAGTATCCTACCTACGATGATAGCCCATAATGAAGTAACACCTCACGATGTCATCTCTGAGTCTTAGTGTTTGACCTGCGATGACCTAGATATGGCGAATTAGTTCAAACATAATACTTCTGGGTGGTTCTAGAGTTGGTTGTTGGGTCAAAGAAGTTCGCCTCTCCTCATTTGAGATGGTGGTTCTGCCTGTTAAGTAACCTCCTTTGAAGATAAGCTTCCTCTCCCCTCATTTATGGAGGCTCCTCCTCTTATAAAAGCATCCTCCATGACTGTGATTAGCTAGTTTTGGGGAGTTCTTAGTTAGCTAGTTCCTGGTTTATTGGATTGATAGCTTACAATTTGGATTGTTGGTAGTCTAGAAATAGCTTGTGAGGTATGAGAATAGCCTTTCATGTTGTGGATTGATAGTGTGAAATGGTTTTGTAAGAAGGAAGCCTTGTTGTGATTCCCTTAGTTTCATACTTGTGCTTTTGGGTGAGAGAGAGTCATCAATCGTTTTGGGAGACCTTTGAGAGTGAATTCTTATGGAGACATACTGATCGGACCCTTCAAGGAAGCTTGCAACGTCGAGGTGTGGTTGTAAGCTTTACTACTGTTTATATTAATACAATCAATGGTTATTTCCTATATCATGTATGAAATATATGTTAATAGCTTATGGTTCCTTGACTCTATAAGTAGATAGTTCGTTGCCGTGCTCTATTATGTGTTTTCTCGTTTTCATATGTTGTTTCAGGTGTGTCATTCATTAAGGAGAAGAAAGAAATAGCTGAAGCGATGTGACAAAGAATTCATCAAACATTGGTATAAGGTAGGCCTCTTCAATGATAATTATTTAAGGAATTAGCTATTATCTTTGTCTTGCTGTGAGTAGACCCACTTTAGGGCTAGAGGGGTTGTCTATGTCTGCAAAGGGAACATACCTACATCATAGATCCCCACTATCGTTGCAAACTTCACCAGGGACCCAAATATGCCATTGGATCATCCCTGATAATTGTACTAACCTACAATGAAGGAGTCCCTCGATACGAGGATCCCAAGCCAACAAGATCAATGTGGAGCACCCCTTTCTCCTGCCAGATAGGGACATTAGAACCCCTCGGTCTACTACAAGTAAGTAGAGCATCCCGATGATGTAAAGCTTTGTCCAAATTCTCATGAAGCTTCCCTACCGAAAAGGACCCCATGCACTTTGATTATGGGCCCTTGAATATACAACTCAATCCCCATTCGAATGAAGCCTCTCCTGGATGAGCTCCTCCTGAAATCCTCTTACTGGCCATCCTGCCATGCCGATGAAGTATCGCATGCCATCAGTGAATCACGAAAACCCGGTGGAAAATCTAGATGACCCTCTCCAGTAGAGACCAACTCACCCCTATGGGTTGCTGAACCTCTAAGTACTGTGATGCTAGAGACCCCCACCTAGCGTATCAAGAAACTATCTTGTTGACCCCGTGAAACTATGGTCATCACTAATTGTCTAGCACACTCATTCCATAACCTCCTCTCACATAACTCTTGGTCACAATCTATGCGATGATCGAGGTTAGGCCCAACCTTGCAAAACGCCTCAATAGTGTCAGTGCCTATCGCCCCATGGCTGACCCTAATCCTGAGAAATAATTTGCCTTGCCCTATGGTGAGGGATTTGGTGACTTCCCATGTGTCTACCTATGAATGAGTCAGTTTTCCTATTGTTCTTACTAGGCTCACTAAGGAGTGGAGTATCACATCAATCCATTGGATCCCATAACCTTATTAGAGGTCCACAACCCCACATCCTCCTTGCCTGCTGCTAGCTATTGGGACTCCTTTGTGCCTTGTCTTTGTCTCCTATAGGTATGTAATAGGTAGACACTGAGAATCAAGAACCTGTGCCACAAATATCTAACTGCTCTGTGCCTGCCAAATCCACAACGAGATATTCTATCCCAGCTCCTGATGATGTGCCTGGGTACTGTCGAAAACTTAGGCATCATCCTGCCAACAAGGACTACCATCCTCCACACCTCATGCTCACCTAACGCCTCGAGACGTCTAACTGAAAGACCACCATGTAACTCCCTCTTGGTCACCTCCCTAAGTGTGAGCTTAGTGGTGGAACATATGCTACCTCGATAATCAACCATGCCATCCCTAAGCCTATATTCGTCAACTTGTGCACCTACCAAGTGTCTCAACTAGAGAGTCTCCTCCTAGCTCATGACATGAGGTGTCTTATGGCAACTTCCTAGGGTGAGCCTCCCAAGCCTTGGTGCTTGAATGGAGAGTGCCAAGGGGCAACAAAAAAACACTCTGCAACTGTAAACAACACCAATAGAGGATGGGTATGATCAAGAGTATGCCAGAATGCTCAAGGGTAATCCTATGAATGACCCCTTCTCTATCTCAGATCTGTTGATAAGCCCCTCGAAGCCTTGTCTCCACTAAACATGGTGTCACCAGATGCTCAACATGTTCTCATTGATCCTAGGTGGGCTGCATCCAATGGTACATGTAGTGCCCTTGTCCATAAGTCTCTTAGGAGGCAACGCTCGAAGTGCCTGTTGTCCATATCATCCGCCACTGCATACCACTCAATATGGATGCACTCCTCGACATGCCACTTTACATTGCAACTTGTCCTAATACACCACTGGATACTCCCAACTACGACTATACCATCCTGTATGTCCTATGTCTCACCTGTGTCACTGCACTTTGTTGAAAATGGCAACAAAAAATGCTAAAAATAGAAGTGCTAAAAATAGCACTGCTATAAATAGTAGTTTGGGTACCAGTGCTGGATTGAGCAACAGGGAATGAAAAATGGAAATGCCAAAAATAACATTGCTATTTTTAGTAGTTTGGGATGGATTCCGATTTTAGTCAGTCCCTGGACTAAAATAGGAAGTAAAATTTGAATTTGAACTTAACAACTGTTTGAAAATAAATTAATTAATTCACCATGAGTTAATTAGTTGTGAAAAATCAAACATGAAGTCTATGTGAGGACATGCAACAATTTCTCTATTAATTGAGGATTTTATCCACCAGTTAAAGAGATAAGGTTGAGTTCTAATTTGAGTTGTAATTAGTTGGCCCAGTTAACTGAGTCAAGTCCAGTTAGAGTGATTTAAATAGTTTGTTTAAATTAATGTGAGTTTAGTTAGTTAATGCGTGCTTGCATATAACCACTACACTTCAGATAACTGAAGATTCTCTCATGAATAACTCATGCATGTCAGTTCAGACAGAGACCCGGTTGAGATCAAAGAAGGGACAATGTACTATCAGTTGGATGAATTTTTTTCCTATAAAAGAAGCTCATCCATGGAGAAGGATTTATCTCCTTTAGGACTGTGTAGTTGGATCAGAGGTTAGTGAGTGTGTGAGGAGGCCAATTTACACAAGTGGCTGCACTAGACCCCAATCAAAATTATGCAAAGAAATAGGAGGCTTGGAGGGCAGACTAGAGGTTAGATAGAGGCCTTTGACTGTCTATGAGCAACAGAGGTATTACAGAGAGAGCAAGATAGCTTTTGAGCTGATTCTTTTTGTAATACTGGCTATATTTCCACTTGTATGATAACACAGATTTGGGGTTTTAGGCTGAGGCTTTCCTCAAGTTATATCTTCTGTGTTATGTGTGATTAAGTCCTTCTTATCAGTTATATGTGTTCTTATTGATGTTGCTCATGTTCGATTAAGCTTCTGCTAAATTGTTTGTAGAAGTAGATCAAGTATTTTGCTTTAGTACATTGCATTACCAGGTGATCTACAGGTGGAATTTCTACATGGTATTAGAGCACAGGTGATCAAGGAAGAACAGTATACAAGAAGGGATAAGCTGAAGTTTGTGATTCTTGAATATGGAAATCGAGTTCTTATCACATCTTTATTTCACCTATGGCGTTCTATGGTTTGAGACTCGAATATGCCCTTGATGGGAGTTTGAATTATATAGCCTAGAAGGATCACATGGAAGAAATACTAGAAGATAATGGTCTAAAGGACTTCATTGATCAAGAAGTCCCCAAGCCAATTGGTGCTGCGGAATTGGCTGAATGGAAGAAATGTGTGGCTAGAGCAAGGAGAATACTTCTGGAGGGAGTTCGAGATTACATAATCTCAAGTCTCCATGGGAAGGAGACACTGTTTTCAATGTGGAAAACATTGAAATATCTATATCAGAATAGCAGTGATCAGAGGAAGCTGACACTGAAGGAAAAACTTTGAAATATCAAGTGTGAAAAGGGCGACATGATCTCTATGTACTTGAACAAGCTCACCACATGCAGGGATGATCTTGGAAGAGTAGGGATCGTGAAAACTTATGATGATATGGTGAGTCTTTCCCTCCTTAGTCTTCCTAAGGGATGGTATAGCTACCAAGACTCGGTTAATGGAAGAGAGAAACTGCCAGATTAGGAATGAATTTGGTTGGATTTGATGTAGGAGGAGATAAGAAGAAGCACCAGAGATGGTTCTTCATCCATGGAGGAAGAAGAAAATTGTGCCTTAGTGAGTAAGGCAAAGAAGGGGAAGGAGAATGTTTCTCTTTCTGAATCCAGTTCTTCCCATGGTGGGAAGAAGTTTGACAAATCGAAAGTGTGATGCTTTCGTTGTCATGAGGTGGGCCATTTTGCTACAAATTGTCCATAGAGGAAATCCAAGAAGGGATCCGGAGAAGGATCAGAAGGTGAGGCACTTGCTTCATAGTTCGAGTTGGATTTCACACTCTTCGCATGCATGATTTCATCCATGGTGGGAAGTGGTTGGTTTATTGACAGTGGAGCTTCTTTCCACATGACCGACGAAAAGAGTTTGTTTAGTACTTTGGAGGAGAAATATCTCCAGATACTCATAACGATGGGTAATGATGAAAAGTACAGTGTCTCAAGTGTAGGCACAATTATTTTTAAGAGGGAGCATGGAGCTCACCTTACCTTGACCGATGTCAAGTATGTACCAAGACTAAAGAAAAAGTTGGTGTTGATAGTGATGCTGGAAGACAGAGGCTATGATGTAGTCTTCAGTAAGGTAAAGGTTTTCCTTAAACACATCATCACTAGACAGGTGAAGTAGATCGGTTCACGGGTCAAGAACCTGTATGCTCTTGAGGTTCAAGATGCATCCAAAGCCTTGAGCAACAAGGAAACTGATTGAGAATTGGTGGTTGAGAGGGAGAGTATATTACCTCTCAACATGCAACACCAGAAGAAGTCTCAGATGATTGTGGAGGAGCCATGATTGGGGCAGTAGCTTCAGGAGGTTGTGGAGTAGCTACAATAGGGGAAGCTGAGAGGAGATCGAGTAGAGATATCTACTCATGCAGAGACCTCCAGTAGGGGGAAAATTTGAGCTGGGTGGGTAGAGGGATCACATGCAGCCATACCTTCTGGTAGGAGGTGGGGCGATGTGGAGTGATCGTCCTAAGGAGGAGGGGCAAGATCCTTGAGGTACCCAACCTCTTTGATTCGACTTTGCTACAAGAGCCCGATGAGGAGTAGCAGGATTGACTGATTGGGTAGAGATAGATCCGGATGGAGCGGCAGAGAGAGCTATAGTGTAGGATTCCTAGGACTGTGTAGAGCTAGCAGGCTACAACAATGCGAGAGGCACAAGAGTGTGGCACCAGTGCAGGATGGCATAGAGAGGTGCGCAACGGTGCGAGATGCATGGAGTTTTGTAGTAGCTCAGAGGTGAGAGAGGGGGCACTTGTCAGTAGCAAGTAGAGCTTCAGCATCAGAGGATGTTTCTAGCCCAACAGAGAGGTCAGTGGGGAGTTTTTTGTTCTGAGAGTCACTAGATCAACCACACTTGGTAGAAATGTTGCATGGAGAACATTCCGGAGGTATAGGATTGGGTTCGAGTTGAATGCCTCTCTTATTGAGAGGGAGTGTTGAAAATGGCAACAAGAAATGCTAAAAATGGAAGTGCTAAAAACAACACTACTATAAATAGCATTTTGGGTAACAGTGCTGGATTGAGCAACAGGGACTGAAAAATGGAAGTGCTAAAAATAGAATTGCTATTTTTAGTAGTTCAGGATGGATTCCTGTTTTAGTCAGTCCCTGGACTAAACATAGGAAGTAAAATTCGAATTTGAACTTAACAGCTGTTTGAAAATAAATTAATTAATTCACCATGAGTTAATTAGTTGTGAAAAATCAAACATGAAGTCTATGTGAGGACATTTAACAGTTTCTCTATTAATTAAGGAATTTATCCATCAGTTAAAGAGATAAGGTTGAGTTCTAATTTGAGTTGTAATTAGTCGGCTTAGTTAACTGAGTCAAGTCCAGCTAGATTGATTTAAACAGTTTGTTTAAATTAATGTGAGTTCAGTTAGTTAATGCATGCTTTCATATAACTGCTGCACTTCAGATAACTAAAGATTCTCTCATGAATAACTCGTGCATGTCAGTTCAGACAGAGACCCAGTTGAGATCAAAGAAGGGACAATGTACTATCAGTTGGATGAAGTTTTTTCCTATACAAGAAGCTCATCCATGGAGAAGGATTTATCTCCTTCAGGACTGCATAGTTGGATCACAGGTTAGTGAGTGTGTGAAGAGGCCAATTCACACAAGTGGGTGCACTGGACCCCAATCAAAATTGCACAAAGAAATAGGAGGCTTGGAGGGTAGACCAAAGGTTAGATAGACGCCTTTGATTGTCTATGAGTAGCAAAGGTATTAAAGAGAGAGAAGGATAGCTTTTGAGCTGATTCTTTTTGTAATACTGGCTATATTTCCACTTGTATGATAATACATAGTTGGGGTTTTAGGCTGATGCTTTCCCTAGGTTATATCTTATGTGTTATGTTTGATTGGTTCCTTCTTATCAGTTATATGTGTTCTTATTGATGTTGATCATGTTTGATTAATCTTCCGCTAAATTGTTTGTAGAAGTAGATCAAGTGTTTTGCTTTAGTACATTGCATTACTAGGTGATCTATAGGTGGAATTTCTACATCTTCATGATATAATGGAAAGGGAAGGGATAGAATTACAAAATATGGTGGAACAATGGAGAAAAATGGGCTTGGAGGCCATCCTAACAGAACATATGGACCGAATCCTATCTCTACCTAATGTAGGAGGAATCAAAGCTTTGAGGGCAGAAGCGATCACATGAATAAATTGGGGAGATCGGCATCAAGGCTTCAGAATATTAGATCCTCTCAATTATAAAGCAAACACGAAGGAAACAAGGAAGGAAGTCGAACAACTTAGGCCTTCGGGAATTGGGAGAAATATTTATTAACTCACATAAGATGAGAGCTCTCTGTTCACCTCCTAACTGTCGTAGTTAAAAATGAAAATTGTAACTTGGAATGCAAGAGGCCTCAATAGCCTATGAAAAAAATAATGTTAAATAAAAAGATAAAAATGGAGAAACTAGATCTGGTGTTCCTACAATAAATGAAATGCTCAATACATAAGATTAAAGAAGTGGATAGGAAATTAGGAAGGGAGTTGACATACTTAGAGGTGGAAGCCCAAAGTGCTACAAGAGTGTTGGTTACCTAGTGGAAACCACAGATTATGAATCTAGTAGATGCCTAAGCCACTAGATTTTTCCTATCTTTGGAGATGTAGATAATAAGAGTCCCTAGGTCAATTATATTCACAAATTTTTATGGTACGCAAAGGATAGACAAAAAATTAAGTTACATCCATACCTTGAAGGATATCAGATAAATAAAATTTAATCTCCCATGGATTCTAGAGGGAGACTTTAATATGATCACTTCTATGGCAGAAAATAAGGGCGATCAAAGGCAAATTGACAGAGATTTTGAGACCTTTAAACAATTCATTGAAGAAGCAAATCTAATAGATATGGAGATAGGTAATGGAATCTTTACGTAGAGCAACAAGCGAGGAGGGGAGTATTAAGTTGCACCTAGGTTGGATATATTCCTAATATTGGAGGATTTGTTGATGCAATGGATGGATATAAAGGCTAATATTCTCCTCGGTGGGGGCTTGGATAATTGGCCAGTGGTGTTAATGATTGCAATGTTGCTTACACATAAAAATATACCATTTAAATTTGAGGCTTTTTGGATAAATCACCCCTCATTTATGAAGAATATCAAAAAATGGTGGGTATATCCTCTCCCAATCCGGGGTTATAAGATATTTAAATTGCAAGCTAGGTTGAGATATATTAAAACCTAGATAAGGCAATGGAATAAAAAAGAGTTTGGTAATATCTTCTAGGCAAAAATGGATTTGGAACTAAATATGGAGGAATTCTAGAAATTATTGATAGAAGAAGGGTATACTGAGTAGAGGAAGAGTGAGGAAACAAAGATTCTAAAGCAATGGGAGGAAAGATTCCTTCCTGAATATATTTTATGGAAACAAAATTTGAGAGTCCTGTGGCTTTAGGAAGGTGAAAAGACTACTAAATTCTTTCACAAGTCTGCAATAGAACATCAATCTCTAATAAATGTTTTAGGATTAACTACACGACTGGGCAGTCTTATAAGGCACATTGAGATATTCAACAGGTATTAGTTCAACACTTTTAGAAGATTGCATATGAGCCCCTGCTTGATAGATCAAATTCCATTCAGAAGATAGTGAAGCATTTCCCAAGAGTGATAGAAAATAAGGATAATAAAAATCTAAGTAAACCCATCTCCATGGAATAAGTTTCCCAAGTGGTAAATGATATGCCTAATGGTAACGTGTCAAGCCCAAATGGCTTTACCATAGATTTCTTCAAAGTTTGCTGGGAGATAGTCAAGACATATATTTTTGAGGTGGTGGTCAAATCATAGGATTCAACTACAATCCTTAAGTTCTAAACTCAACGTTTATTACTCGTATTCTAAAGTAGGAAAAGGAAATTACCCCTGAGAAGTTTTGATTGATAGCTCCTTGCAATGTGCTATAAAAGATCATATCAAAAGTGGTAGCCAACCAGATCAAAACGGTGCTTCCTATTTTGATCTCAGAAGAATAGTTAGGCTTTGTGCACGATATACAAATTTTGGATAATGTTATCCATGTCCATGAGATTGCACATTCTCTAAAGAGCCTAGGGAAGGCAGGAATGATAAGTCAGCTTGACCTTTCGAAGGCATATGATAAAATCAGTTGGGAATACATGGAGGCAATTTTAATGACCTTTGGTTTTTATAATAAATGGATCAACTAGATAATGGCCTTAGTCACCTCTCCCAGCTTTTCGATTTTTATAAACGGGTTCCTACAAAACTAGTATTCCCTTCCCGAGGAATACGTTAGGGCAACCCTATGCCACTTTTTTTATTTTTCATAATGATGGAAGGATTAGTTAGAAAAATTTCAACAAATGCCAAGGACAGGGACATTAAAGGCCTCCAATAACATGGAGGATGTTCAACTACCATGCATTGACAATTTGTAGATGATACCATGTTACATGGTATCCCTACAATGAAGGAAGCCCAAACGTTCAACTCTATCATGGATACTTTTTCTGCAGTGTCAAGTATGGAGATAAACCACTCCAATTATATGATTTTCTTATTTAATATAATATTTCTATACAAAGAAATTTGACAACTATCTTAGGCTTTCAGAGGAAAAGTCTTCCTTCCAAATATCTGGGTATCCCTCTAACTGTTCAATCCTGGAAGAAATCAAATTGGGATAGGCTTGTATCGATATTGGAGGATAGGGTTAAATGATGGAATTTTATAGCATTGAACCTTGTAGGTAGGCTAGTCCTGACTAAAGTCTTTCTACAATTGATTATGGAGTATATGTTATCAATACTCTTAGCTCCCAAAGGGATTTTGAAAAAAAAGTAGATAAATTCAAAGATTTTTTTTTTTTATAGATAGGAATAGAGGATAAGAGAAAATGGGCATTAGTATCCTAGAATATGATATGTAAACCAAAGGGTTTGGGTAGCCTGCGCTTACAGGATCCAGAGATTGTCAATATAGTGAGTGGAGCTAAACTTTGGTGGCAGTGACTAAAGGGAGGTTTGTCACCATGGGCCCAACTCTGGAGAGCAAAATATGCCCCCAATTGACCTATGCAAGACCTTATTCGTATGTTGGGGTAAATTCAAGTTTCGGCGATATGGAACTTGGCCTAGGGTAACAGAGAGGTAATACATAAACACTGATTTTGGGGCATCAAAAATGGAAGGTCAAATTTGTTTTGGGAAGATGCTTGGCAAAAACAACACAATTAAAGCAAGGAAGTGTGGCGCACGATCCAATTATTTACTAAGAACCAGGGTCACAAGGAAGTGCACCAATTCTAGGAACAGGAGATGGAGTGAAATAAATGGCAAAGGTGGAACCTTAGTACCTTTTGGGAGTCTAGCGAAAATGAACAAGTGGTCCAAGGAATAGTAGAGGAATCAGGTAAAAGAAGAATACTCTTTAATAATGACCAGGATCAATTGAGATGGGGGAAAAAAGAAGGTGGAGAATTTAATCTCAAAGAGATGAGAGTTTATATTAAAGGTTCCCAAGGCAAGGCAATTGATTAAGTATGGAAGAAACTATGGTCATCGCCCCAATGGCCGAAAATCAAAACCTTCCTATTGCTGATGCTGCATAGGAAAGTTCTTACATGGGAAAACATGGTGAAAGGGAGTTTTATTGGGGCCTCATGGTGTTGTCTCTATGAAAGTGAAGAGGAAAACATGAATCATATTTTAAACACCTATTATTATACTTTTGTCATATGGGATTGGATGGCTTATATCTTCATGCAAACAGATAGAATCAGGGACAATATACAAGAGATTATTAGGAAATGATGAGGGAATTACACTAAGAATGAAGTGGTAAACCTCACCTGATGCTTGGTTCCTGGTTTTATCCTCTGGGTAATATGGAAGCAACAAAATTGATGAATATTCCATAATAAGAAGCTTTGTGCAAAATGCTTGGTGGAATTAAGTTGGTGCCAACTGAAGGAAATAGTAATTAGTAAAGGAGCCAAAGTTTCTCATGAGCAGCCATCTCCATAGGAGGTAAGAGTATTAAAAATATTAGAGTTGCATAACCCTGGTATGCAGGTTTCCCAGACCAGAGAACCTTGAATCCATGTGGGCTAAACAATTTGGATTCCTCCCACCAAGGTTTCTTCAAGTTGAATTTTGATGGGGCTTCCAAAGGAAACCTCATTAGCGCAGGTGCAGGAGGAGTTATACGAGACTGGATAGAGAAAATTTGCAAGGTATATTTTGTAAATTTGAGACATTCCTCTAACAACCCAACTAAATTCCATGCCCTAAAATAAGGGATGGAAATTTTGGCTCGAGAAAGAATTGTCAACTTTACCATGGAGGTAGACTCAATGCTAACCATCCAAGTGGAAAGGACACTACAATGTGTCTCACATGTAAGGAAGGTTACGAGAAATTGGCCTCTAGAACAATTAATCCAATGCATACAACATCGCCTAGTGACTCTAATAATAGTGGAATTCAACTTGGTTCGGAGGTCGACAAACGTGGTGGCAAACATGCTAACCAATGAAGGGGTAGCCATCTCGTAGATGCTTATTGGTGTGACATAGTTGGAACTCTAGGAGATACAATTCAAGGAAGAATGTTGGAAGTTGGCAGAAAAATATAGTTCCATGACAGACGATAATGAGCACAACGTAGAGGTGGGCCAGGGCTCCACAAATCTCCACCTACTTACATGATTAATTAATCCTATATCATAAAAGTGAGAGGAATAAAAAAATGAGGCAAGCAAATGAACACGAGGAAAAGCTTCATGGAAAAGGGGGCGACCAAAGAAGGTGAAGTTATGAACACCTCCGTTAAGGCACACCATGCATTTTGGTTCATAAATGATAAGGAGGTCACTGAGAGGTAGGAAGGTATGATAATAACAGAGGATACATATGAGAGGCAAAAAATGGTGATAATGAGCTTGTATAATTCGCTGAGCCTAGAAAATGACAGGGAGGTATGGAGCAGGCTCACACAAAGTGACAATCTTATCATCGACAGATCAGAGGGTGCTAAGATGGTGATGGAAAGTATTGAAAATATGGTAAGACATAGCAGTCCAAGAAAACAAGCTTTAAATTATTGGTTGGGAGCTCTCTTTATGATCTGTTCTTGGAAATTAAGTAGTGGTGGATTAATAGCACATTGATAAGAGAAATTCCTGAGTTGGAGAGGGTATTTGAGTTGAAGATGGAAAGAGTTAGGTATTCAGTGGATAGGATGAGGGGGAGAACTAGAGTAGAGCTACAAGGAGTGGGTTGTAGCAAGTGAACTCACATGGAAATAATTGTGAGGGAAACAACAAATGCATTTCGCGCTACATTCCCGCAAAAGGGTAAAGAAGTGGTGGAGGTTTGGGAGAATGAAGTTCGTTGGCAAAGAAGGTTATTCCAAACATACAAGTAGAGGAGGAAGCCAACTAGCTCACTTACATGGGAGAAACCAGGACCCACGCGATCCTCTACCATAAAACCCTAGAATTGACATGGCATGTGAATACCCTGGTAGGAAAGTTGCAAGTGGAAGGATCAAAGGAAAGGGCCAAAGGTCAGATTGATGCCTTAACCTAATTGAGGGCGATCAATCAATGACTAGGAGGGATTGAATCGATCTCGAGGATGTTGATGAACATCGAGAAGTTGCATAACATTAATAATTCTTTATATTTATCTGAAGTACATTCATAATATAGAAATTACTTTAGGGGAAGTGAAAGGCAAATCAACTCACCTTAAGAAGTTTAAGGCTTGGGAGGTCGACGGTTCTAGTGACCCTTCAGCAGTGACTCTAACGATGGCTCCAACAACTGGTGAGGTTCCTGTGGAATGAGGTTCGAGAATGTTGAATCTTTGTTTGTCTAGTTTACTTTGTCAATAGGTTGTTTAGATATCAGTTTGAATTTGTAGGCTAGTAGTTTTTATGTTAGCTATAGGTCTGTAAATCAGGTTTACCAAGGATACTAGCTAGGTAGACCTAATAGAGGCTATAGTCACAGTACTAAGTTTTTTGAGTCTTTTAAATGGAACAATAAACATAAGAACTTAATGGTTTTGTTGGAAAGAAGTGGTATTAAGGCAGTCTATTTTTGCAACTGGTCTGGTTTCCAATCTAGCAGACCAACTGCAATTTTGTACTATGTTTTGGTTGAAGTAATATAAATCCTTTATGTTGATTTACAAAAAAAATATGTTCTATCCAATATTTTCCCACTTTTATAAATACAATTTTCCCAATATTCTTTCACCACATCTTAATAGATTTATAATTTGATTTAAATACAACACTTTATTTTATAAAAAATGAACAAAAACAAACACTTAAACAAAATATATCACATACTTTAACATAACCAAATTTTAATAAAATAAATATTCTCACCAAAATTCCAAATTCCAATATTCATTCATAAATGATAATAAAAATATTGATTGTAGTTTGATAATATTTATAAAAATAAATTATTTGAAAATTTATTTTTATGATCTCTGTAATTCATTAACTCTTAATCAGTTGAACTAATTTGTAAAAGTTTTAAAATGATTCCCGGTGTATTATTAGCAATATTCCATAATACCTCTTTCACATGTTTTATTAGAAAACACCTTACACCTTTTACTAAATCAGATATGGGGAAAATCAGATCTATCTATTTTCTAATTGTTTTTATGCTACAAATATATTTTTCTATATGAATATGAAAAATATTTTCTCTTAAAATACCATGTGTACACCCATATTAAATTACAATTTCAAAATATTAGTTACAATACCAATATTCCTAACCTTTTAACTAATCAAATATATGGTAATCTAGAAATGCTTCGCTTATTTTTTTAATAAAAACAAAAATGAAAGCAAACTCAATAATATTTTAAAACAAACTCAATAATTCCTTATCTCTTTTAAAATCCAATAAATCAAATTTGATCATCGTATACATTGGAAATCATAATAGGGTGAAAGCATGGAGTTGGGTTAAGGCTTTTTGTTGAAATAGGGTGTGTTTGGGTGGACTGAGAGTATTGGACCTTGATTGAGCAATGGAGCGTTTAAATCAATCTCGCCAACCACCTTGCCAACATCACACAGAATCAACCGAAGGTAGGTACTCTATCCTTTGTATTTCTTATTTTTATTTTTTTTGCAAAATGTAACAAATTAATTAGAAAAAAAACAACCCATGTATAAAAACCATCAAAACCAATTAACTAAAAAAATGAAACAACCATACAAAAACCACGAAAACTACAAAAAAACCCTTCACAAAATCTTATAAAATCACAAAACCAACCGAGAAAACCATATAAAAAATCCTTCAATACAACTTAGAAACCACAAAACCAACCTAGAAAACCATTAAAAAACAAACCTTCAAAACAACCTAGAAAACACTTCGAAACCACCAAAAAAACTATAATTTAGGTTTTAAATTTGTTTCTTACTTGCAATGTTTTGTTTATTAAATGCATATTTTTCATTCATATAAAAAAGCCTTCAATACAACTTATAAAATCACAAAACCAACCTAGAAAACGATACAAAAAAAAAAACCTTCAAAACAACCTAGAAAACACTTCGAAACCACCAAAAAAACTATAATTTAGGTTTTAAATTTGTTTCTTACTTGCAATGTTTTGTTTATTAAATGCATATTTTTCATTCATATAAAAAAGCCTTCAATACAACTTATAAAATCACAAAACCAACCTAGAAAACCATACAAAAAAAAAAACCTTCAAAACAACCTAGAAAACACTTCGAAACCACAAAAAAAACTATAATTTAGGTTTTAAATTTGTTTCTTACTTGCAATGTTTTGTTTATTAAATGCATATTTTTCATTTTGAATGATAAAATCTATAATGCCCCGGGATAAATGTAAATATTTGACTTTACTGTGGTAAATGACAAACTGAATTGATATTATTATCTGTTTGAATTTAATAATATTTTCTTTAAAAAAAAAAAAAATGTTTCTTTAAGAGCTAGCAACTTCTCAAGGAGGAAGTTGGAGGCAAGACAGTTGCTGTGATTCCAACCCTAACTGTTTTCCCTAACTAGAAGGGTTTCCAGAGGAAAGGGGGAGCGGGAGGAAAGAGGACTGTGCTGTTGGGACAAGCAGGGAAAAAAAAAAGAAATGAGAAAATGGCTAAGTCTGGTGATGACCAAATAGCCAAGCACTAAGTGTGAATGTCTTGTTGCGAACAGTGGTCCTACAAGAGAGCTAGGGGGAGATTTTGGTCCTGAAAGACGAATCTCATGGACGGGTGGCAGATTGGAAGCAGATGAACATAGGTAATCTCAGCTTTTCAAGTGTTTTGTGAGTTACAGTGGCACAGGTAAGTGGATTGAACCGCTTAGAAGCATTTAAAAATATTAAGGAAGTAAGCTATATTAAATGTTTGCACTGTTGTGATATATTATCAAAAAACTGAGTCATTGGTGAAAGAGACTCTTAATAGAAACCCATGTTAATAACCGAGGAACAAAAACAAAAGAATACTATAAGGGTCATCTTAATAGAAAAATTGTACAGTTAAGGGAAACAAAATTATACATGCAAAACCACCTCTTATCCTGTTTTGGGGCTTAGAGCAGAGTACTGTAGAGGAAGGGGGAAATTGTGCAATAGGAAAGGAAAAGAATATGCAACTAAAGACGAACCTTTTTCCTGGAGAAAACAAGGGTCTCGCTGGGGTAGTAATGTAGGTAAAGTTTGTGGGAAGTAAAAGATTTAATTAATGGGACTCTGTAAGCTTAGCACGTCTAATGTTCTGGCATGTAATAAAGTGCCATCAACTGGCAATAGAACCGACTCCCACGAGAATGAGTCTGATATGACAAATTCAAAAGTTACAAGTTCTCAGTCCAACTCCGAGTTATTTTAAAGAAAATAACAGAAGTTGTGTATAGGAAAAACCCGAAAAGAACAACATTGTTTAACTCTACAGCTGCTAATTAAAATTGCCTTCTGCGAGGGAGGAATTTACAAATTCATGGTCCCAGAACCCTGGGTGCAGGGTTTCGGTCTAGATTTAAAGCTTTCTATAACATAAATCACATTACATTTAAATGACAGAAGAGAGACCTGTGTTGAAGGTCGACCCAACCCTCTGAATGGACGGGTTTCCTAAATTCTATAAGGTAGCCCCAAAACCCTCAAATTATCGTGTCAGTACTCAAACCCTCATTTGAGGTAATCAGTTAACTATCGGATAAGTATACGTCTGGTGGCTATACGGTCCAGTCATGTTACAAACAAGAAATAACCATGGCTTTACTTCCGATTTCATTGATGAATTAAATAGCTAAGAATACAAATACCCTCCGCTAAAATACGTAGCCAGAGGATTGAAACAAATGAGCGAGTCGAAAGACAACGTTAATTGGAAACAGAGTATGTAAATTCTGTGCAATAATAAACAGAGGAGACTATGAAAACAACAAACGTGGAACTCATATTTATACATATATTGGCACCGCATGGAACTCTGCGGTAAAACAAGCTAAAGAACTGTAATAGGTAGACAAAATACATGACAATCTCGTAGAGAAACAACATAACCTTACTGTTATTTCTAACTTAGGAAGGAGTCGTTCCAAATGTCCAATATATACAAATTATCAATTAACTCGAGTTCATTATCATACAACATTTAGCACTGATAGTGAAATATAAACTCAAGGAGATGGTCACGCTGTATGACAGCTTAAGACATTTACAAATAGGCCTGCGCCGCTCAAAGGGCTTCTGAGGTAAACCCTCGAAGCTAAATTTCTTCACAAAAAAAGTACATATTATATGAGTAATAGAGTCTCGACGGGCGAGCTAAAAACCCGAACAATACATTGCATAAACAGTAGCAAACTCAGAAGTAAGGTCCCTCTCATAAGAGTAATTATGGAGAAATAATTTTAAGACCATAACCAGGGTGGGAAACCCTCATACCCGGTGCAGTGAGAGCTAATTCCATTTCTAGAGAACCTTCCCATTCAAAGCCAAGCTCGAAGATAGAAATGAGAGGATCCAACAAGAAATCATGGAATTAGGTTAGACATATGAAGTAGTCTCAGGACCAACAAAACAAAGAACTCTAAATGCATGAGGTAGGAATAACCGTTGTTGCGAAGGAAAAAAATTGGTGTACACAGTCTAACAGTAGAAAATCTTACCAGTAATCGGAATTCGAGAGCGAAGACCAAGGTTTAGCATTCAGAGCACCTTCCACAATCCCATAGAAGCCTGGTTCGAAGAGTGAATAGGTCCATGAACGAGAGCAGCAACCAAACAGCGGAACAAACAAATGGCGGAAAAATGAATTTCCAAAAGGAGACCAAGTGATGTGAACAGGTTCGAGCCGTCCCTAGCTGTTGGATCGCCAAGCCAGCTCCAACACCGTTGATCCATAAGGGATCCTGAGGCTGTAGCAGAATCGGTCAGAACTGCACATGCCACGTACAGTGGTAGTGCAGGGATTAAATTAACATTCTAAACTTAACAACAACAAGGCGGCTATGTGGACGGACATAGATCCATAACCCATTTCTCCATACCAAATGACGGTGTAGATTGCATACGCACTGTGGCTGGATTAAATGTTGAGTTTGCCACCTTCATAAGTATTAGGATTATGCGTACGCAGATGGGATGCGAATTAAATTGCATTGAAATATGTAACATGAATATGTTTTACAACGATGCAAATTAAATGACATTGGACTATGTAAATGTTCATATTTACAAATGTAAATAAAAGAATTTTCCGAGTATATGACAAAACATTTTTTTCTAAAAGTTTTTCTTTAGGAACTTTTGAAATAAATTTTCAATTTTTTTATTTTTTTATTTTATTTTTTTATTTTTTAAATGCATTTTAAATTTCTAGCAAA
>APFE031352790.1:0-24913 GCA_000404065.3 Pinus taeda
ATGTGTTTCTCCCCCATCACCAGTAGAGCGCGACTCTCCCTGACTCAAAGTTCTGTGGTGACTCCATCCTGTAAGAGGTAGAGTGTGTCATGAGGGTGCGCAGCCATGTTCAACCCTACCCCTTTCAAACTACTCACCATGGGCCTGTCGACTTCCTTCTCTGTAGAAAGGGCCCCATCTGGTAGCACGATCATATTGCTCACCCTAGTGCACAACATTTTCTCGGCAATGAAAGTGCCAATTGCGAGGCTAGTGGACACTCTGCTAGCTTGTGGAGTGTGAACCTGTAACTCCTGCAACAAAGAGCCCACAATACCAACTGTTGTTGTTCCTCAAACTATTGGAGGACCTTTGCGGTGACATCCCTCACCATTTCACTAATATCATGCAAATCCCCCTCAGTGAGGGTGATTAGGTTGAAGGATGTTTTGGATGCCTTGGTCTTCTTTCGCGACACTGTCTGCTCACATGGTCATAGACACTTGAGCTGGGTGGAAGTTGACTATGGTTTTGTACCACCTTGTTCTATGTCTGTCTCTTTTTCAAGAGAAGGTGACTTTTGTCCTTCGCACTCTTCTTGTCCTATTTTCTATTGTTGTTTCACCAAATTCATAGCGTCGTGCGCTGCCTGGGCCTTAGTCATTGCTTCTTCCTTTCTGTGCTTCTCCGCCAGTTGCGCCATTTGAATTTTTGTCTCTTCTTTCTTGCACTATGTAGTGGACTTCTTCATTTCCACGACAGAGCCATTTGGAGTGCGCCATTGTAGCTGCCAAGACTTAAGGACTACGAATATTACATCGTTGGTTGCCAGGTATGGTAAATCATGTCATGTATTCATAGGGTCTGCCCGCTCCATTTGGCCTCAAACCAACCATCAAATTGTGAATAGTGACTTTAACAGTTACTTTTTTGCAGACCTGCGTGCTAGCACAGTTGTCTTCGCGCAGTCGCAGGCCTTGTGACACTTCACTACTACGCGTAGTCTTGACATTGCACTGTTCCTGGGCATAGTACTTTATAGTCTCGACATTGCACTGTTCCTAGGCTAATACTATGCTTCTATCAGCTAGTCAGATGGTCGGGCCACCTATGTATGGCTTTAACTGACTGCCATTCACTTTTCCTAGGAATGGATCTCCATTCAACTTAACCAGTTGTACTGTGCCTCCGTCAGTAATTTCCTTAATAATATACGGACCTAACCAGTGCATCCTAAAATTTCCGGGGAATTTATCAAACTTACTAACATACAACAAAACCAGATCATTTACCTTGAATGTGCAAAACTTGATGTGTCGGTCGTGCCATGCCTTTTCACCCTACTTTTGGACCTACTAGTGAAATCTAGCCAAAAATCGTTCTTCTTCAAGCTCATCAAACTACGCAAGCCTCTCCTTCAGGGCTCTAAGATCCATCATACTTGTGATCACTACAAAGCGCAAACTAGGCACGATGTATTTCATATGCATTAAAACTTCCACTCCATAGACAAGCTTGAATTGTGTTTGTCTCGTCAGTTTCTTGCATGTTGTCTGATAATCCCATAACACTGTAGGTATGCATAGGTCCCAATCACTTCGTTGAGCGCTGCATACCTTTTTCAGCACGTTTTCACGCACTTTGTTGAACACCTCCACTATCCCATTAGCCTATGGGTGATATGGTGTGCTCTTTTGATGGTACACCTTAAATTCCTCCGTTAATGTGATGATCATCTCGTTTAGGAAGTGTGTGCCATGATCGCTCATCAAGATCTTTGGACATCCAAATCATGTCAGTACGTGTTCAAATAGAAACTTCGTAGCAGTCACGCCCATGCAATCGTTCACCGGTTGTGCTTCTGCCCAATGAGTTCAATACTCTATCGCAGTGATAATATACCTTGTGCCTGTCTCTCCTTGAGGTTTAATAGGTCCTGCAAAATCTATTGCCCACTTTTAGAAAGGTTGCAACGTCATTTGTGGATTCAAATGCATTTCATCCCTCTGTGATGGCCTTCCTGTCCACTGACATACATCACATGCCTTGCAATATGCTTTTGAATGCTGATGAAGGATTGGCCACAACAACTTGGCATGTAGAATCTTCTATGTGGTTGCTTTTCCTGCATAATTTCCTCCCATGGTGCCCCCATGAGCATCTGCGAGGATGCTTCTTCCTTCAAACTCAGGTACATACCTTCGTAGTATTTCATCATTCCCCATCTTATATAAGTGCCCAACAATGACATATAAATCTACAACATGTACCACTAATTCCTTCTTCTGCTGGACAAAGTATCCTTTCGACATAGTTATAGTTGTTATAAATTATATTATATCTTAAAAATGTCCATTTTCTACATGCACAGCAAAGAGCTGCACGTCTGATAATTCGTCCTCCAAACTAGTAGGTTCCTCCCCTGTCTCAATGTGCGATAGGTGGTCAGGTCCCACGTTCAATCGTCCAGGCTTCACAACAACTTCAAAGTCGTACTCTTGGAACAATAAAAGCCATCTGCAAATTCAACCCCCCAACACAGGCTTATTGACTAGGTACTTTAGTGCGAAGTATAGGTGCACCTGCTCAGGTTGGGGCTTTCCTTCATAGACCTGCATCCATGTGCACGGATCATTCTTCCCATCATACTTGTCTATCAGTCGCACCTTAGGCTTCCCAAATTATGTTCGCATCATTCTCCTACATTCACACCAATCATCAAAGCTTCCTTTGTATGTACCCCACCATTTTGCGGGCGTAGCACACAATTCCCAGTCAAAGGGCTGGAAGCGTTGATTTTCTAAAACTTCCCTTTCAAATGCATCCAAGAAGGTATCTACCTTATTTAGACCATCATAAGTAGGCAGATCTCTTACTTCTGTTGACACACAGTGCAATGACCAGGTCATCATGTTGCAATTCAACGTAGTTAGTTCGTATAACTGATTCTATCATCATTCTATTTCTTCATCAGAATCCAAAGTGTAGGAACTCTCGCGCTCCCATGTAATCCATCCATCCACAATGGGATTCACCCAGTCTTGGTCTCGTGTTGTTATCTTATAGATGCAGTCCAAATCATCATCACTCTCATTGTCATGGACTGGTTCTGTATAGTGATATCCCTCAGCAGGATCTAGGGGTATTATTATGCGTAGTGAATTCTTCTCAAAGATCATCTTCCGCTTTAGACTAATTACCTCGTTCATATCCATAACCCAGTAAATTCCCAAGAGTGCGGGGTAGCAATTGCTGTCATCAACAATCTCTATTACATCAAAATCTTGCAGTGCACTTGCTCCCTCAATATCCATAGTTATTCCTTACAATCACCCCAAGGGTATGATTTTTTGCTAATCATCATTCTCAACTGAATCATAGACCATTGTAGCACAGTTCTTCCCATTTTCTCACATGTCTGCTTCGGTAGAACATATGCATCTAATCCCAAATCCAAAATGACATGATCCATCTCATAATCTTCGATCTGCACAGTGAGTCTCATTTCACGCCCTGTCCTTGTTTTATGTTTTCTAATCTTTTGGACTACACGTGGTTCTCCTAGTGCAGTCCCAGCACATCTATTGATGAGCTCTTGTAACCCTTTCACAGCCCTACTATCACACAGTAACTTCATATAGGTTTCTAGGAAAGTTGTGAGCATGGAGGCATCCATTTCCAGCTCA
The DNA here is from genome assembly GCA_000404065.3 of Pinus taeda. Lineage (NCBI taxonomy): Eukaryota > Viridiplantae > Streptophyta > Pinopsida > Pinales > Pinaceae > Pinus > Pinus taeda. The sequence continues at coordinate 3,666 of APFE031352790.1, forward strand.
TGCTGATCTTTGCTTCCTGAAGTGGAAGCGTTGACAAAGCTCTTCTTAGCTTCCATGAAGATTTCCAAAACGTGCTCCAAATCAAACTCAGCTTCTTTTGCCTGGGCTTTGCAAACCAAGGTAGTGTCTTCTGGCTATTTCCCTTTGTCATCTCCCGTTGTGATTCCACTTCAGAGAACTATATTTACGTTCAGATCTTCCTCGTGTGGCTCAAACCTCATCATCTGTAGGTTCTGAGTCGGGGGAGGTGGTAGCGCTCCTTTGTCATGGATCCTAGCTATCAGGATCGAACAATCTTCCATCTCATGATCAAACAGTGTGCAATACTTGCACAATGGGTGCGTTTGATTAGTGCAATCGTGGTCATAGTGTCCTGGCCCTCTGCAATTGTAGAAAATCAACTATATGTGACCTCTACCAGGTCCTTCTCTACCTCAGTCTCTTTTGTGCCCCTAAAATCCTGCCTGCGCCATTCCTGCATTCTGGTCAAGGGGTCGCATTTTAGCCTGAACTCTATAGGCGGGTGTTCCATGCATCATCAATTCATAGCTCCTACAAGTATGCTCATCATGTCCCACCGACCTACAAAAGGTACAGAACAACTATTGCGAAGTTTGCTAATACTTCTGTAATAATGGTAGTTATCCATGGCATTCTTTCCGAATACTTGACAGATAGCACACCACAAAGTAGATTCTGCACTAGGTCTTGCTTAAGGTTCTGGCCTTAGAGGCATCAGTCCTCCTCCTACAAGGTAATTTGTAAAGACCATGTAGTGGTCTTTGTCATGACCCTGACTCTTGCATTTCACGCACCATACTTCTTCATGCACTTCTGGTCGAACTGTCCTATCTTGCTTTAAGATTTGCAACCCAAGGCATAGATTCTTTAGCTGCGGGTGAATCTGTTGAACTCCTAGATTAGGATCTTACATCAGGGTCTCATGTCATCTCATGGAAATCTCTAGGTCCTCTGCCTGAGTTGTTATCTTCTGTTGCGACAACGCACTTCTTAGGTGTGGTAGTAGAAAAGCTACAAACCACTCACGATGTTGTCCATCTGTCAGATTCATATTGGCTTCACGAATCATACATTTCAGCCTCTGATCCAGTTCCCAAGGTGTCTCACCTGGTAGCATCATGATTTTTTTGAATCCAATAATTGATTGCGCTTCAGATTTAGGCCTACTAAATTCCCTATTCAGTGCTACTTTGATATCTACTACTCTTGCGTTCGAGTTATCATTGGAGTACTTAATATACCATGTTAGTGCGCGATCCTACATGGAGCTAGCTGTTAGAAAATTATATATTACGGAGCAATGGAACACATAAAATATTGCAGAAATATAAACACAGAAATCGCACAAAATAAGAGAGACACAGATATACGTGGTTCACCCAGTTTGGGCTACGTCCACCTCGAACAGCCAGTCCTTCCTTTCTATTATCCAGCAAAATGAAGAGACACAACCTACAGCAAAGCCGCTGTAATATCCTCTGTTTTCTCTCACAGTCTCACTCTCTGTTTCTCGCTCACACAGAATACACACCTATCTCATAGCCTCAAATACAACGCCCTCATACAAAGAGAGGGGTTGCCTTCTAGGGCAAAAAACCCTAAACTAAACATAAGTTCTACCGTCATATCATTTGCCTAATGAACGGCCCAGATTGACTAGAAATTACTATACTTTTACAAGGCAAATTTACATCTATTTTTAGCTTCGGGGGTGCTGCCCCCGAGCCCCCGCCAGGGGACCGCTGACCCCCGGACCCCCGTGGGGGGGACAAGTCCCCCTCGCGTGGAGGGGTGTACAAAACGTCCTGGGGTATACATCCGGCTGAAACAAAGACCTCTGAACAATCATGCTCCACACACAACACTAGCTAGTGTTTCTTTCTTTATATGGTCATATGTAACACCTTGAGCTTCCCATACAGCCTTCACTACGAACTAGAATTGGTCCAGATCCTCATTTCGCAAGCCTTTAAACAATTGCAACTTCGTTGTGTTCAACATACTGAATCACGGTGGTGGTGGAGGTGGTATGGGTGAAGATGGAGGTGATGGCAGTGAAGACGGTGGTGGTGTGGGAGGAGGTGGGATTCACATAATTATTTATCTTATCAAATGAATAACACTTCATGGAGATACCTTCGCGAGCTCTTCCTCGTCTCCTCACGGAGGTGAAATCAAGGGGCTACTTTATGGATCCTTATTTCCTTCGTTCCTGTAAACCTTTCTGCTTCTGTAGCCCCAAACATCAAGGTAACGACATAACTCGCTTTTCACACAACATCATTTTAATCTAAGTATTCAAATACTTTACATACTTACCTCGCGGTCCTTTGAGAAAGAATTGCTTTGTCTCACTGTAGCTAACTGAGGTGTCAGCCACGAATTCAGTAACAAATCCTCCTATAATGCGACCGAGCCAATGATCGATGGTATGCGTGATCTTATCCTCCGATGCTTGCAATCTTCGCACTAGCTATGGGGTCCACACAATAGGACTGTCAAGTTTCCACCTTCCTTGGTTATTTGCTATCTTCGCAACTAACTCATATAAATCTATAGGGAAGCATGCGAAAAAGATTTCATGGATCTCTATATACAGGTAGCTATCTAACCATAGTTCTTTTGAAAATCGCAGGTTTCTATTTTCTTGTGCCGCGAAATCGTGAATTCTTCTGTCCAACCAGCCTTCGATTTCTTTCTTAGTTGGATTCCAATGATACGACATCACAAATCCCTTATGAAAATTTCGGTCCCAGCAATGGAACCATTTGTTGGCTTGAGCAGGGACTGACCCAGGTTCAGCTTTAGTTAGCCAAACAAATCCCTACACTACTGGCCCTTTCGGCATCAGCCCACGAAGCGTGGACTGAAGTCTCACCCGAAGCAATATAGGAGGATGCTGGAACCAATTTTCTACACCCTTGAGATGGTTGTGATGTCAGTTTATTCCAACTATACCTGCCTTCATGCAGGTGGCTTTGCTCTCTACTCTATCCTTCAACATCTTCGTGAAGTGTTACAATCGGCTTTTGCGCAACCCAAACCAGGGGTTGTAGTCCTTTTGTACTGTTAGAGCAGTGATCTACGTTGTCTCTCAAACTTGGTTAAGTACTTTACTTATCTTATTAGAAGATAATAGTTAGCTTCACGTAAATAGATGTTCTTACTTGCATTCACTTAACCAATATATTTATACACATTCATGCATCATATAAGCATTGGAAGTGAAATTCATACCCAATATAACAGATGCATAAATAGGAAATAAATACGCATAATGATTGAAAACTTCTCTTTATTAATGATTCTCGATGATTACAGACTGGACTCACCCTGCACACTCAACTATAGGGGTCTGCGCACTCAGCTACAAACTACTAGGCCTTTGTGCAATCAATTGCAGAGCCTCTACCTACGCTATGACCCAAAACTTAAATCTACACTTCAGAGCTATCTCACATACATCTTCATTGCTTAGACATTGTGTCTCTAACTAAGAGCTTAGCTCTATTTATACATTCCCATGGTCTGTGGACCATGGGTATATCTTCTACAGCTGGCACTACATTATCAAAATAAGGGCAAACAACCCTATGACTCTTTAACAACTATGTGCTCCACGCCCACAAAATGTGGAGTCTTTACATTGGAATTACAACATTGGACCTAAATCTGGGCTCTAAGCCCTAAACCTGCCCTTGGGGTATCCCACACTCAACAGTGTGGGATGTTATATGCTCATTATTATCGACATGTAATTTCTCTTGTTTCATCATTTTGTATTGGTTGTAAGTCCAATCAATAGTGAGTTAGTGATCTTGGTTATAGGCATGTTTTGGACTAGTTTCATGGAGTCATTATGCAGCCACATGTATGGACTAATGATATTGGAACAACCTTGTTATGTTATGTTTTAGATTCATTAATCCATAGGGGATGATGATAGAAACAATTTAATTCATTTTAAAATCCTTTTAAAATTTTCATGACGTTATGTACTTGTATTTTGTTTATCATTGGTTCTCTAGTCATGGGCCATGAGGTCATATATTGGTCATGTATGAAGTCTTATGTCACTGCTACAACCATGTATGTATAATGTTATATGTCATATAGTCATGTTCATGAGGAGTCTTGGTCCATATGGTGCTTCTATTTGTGGAAAGGAAGCATTGGTTGTAGCATAAGCTATTCATTTTAGGATGGACCCGATCTTGGAGATGTCATATATTTAGGGGGAGAATTATATGTTCCTATTTACTCTATCCATCCATTGTTGGAATTATGGTCTGATTTGAGGTGTTCATGGTTTTCCTCATACTATGCAATGACTATTAGGGTTCTTGGCCTCATGTTATGATTAGAGAGAAGTTGGGAATTGATGTTGTTGTTGAATTGAGGCTTCTGTGATCCATGTCAAGTTTACAACAGATTTTTCGGTGTAAATCACATGTTATTTCATTTGTCGACGTGTTTCAAACCAACCAGTGTGGTTCATTACCAGGACAAGTTAAGGAGCAGATTAAGCTATGCATGTTAAATAGACAGAGCAGACCTCCAACGACTATAATTCAAGATCAAGAAACGACTATAATGGCTAAATTTGACTGGGGAGTAGTTAGATGGACTAGGACTAGGATGATAAATTAACTTATTTTTTTCCCCCTGGTCCTAGTCCATCTAACTACTCCCCAGTCAAATTTAGTTGTTATAGCCGTTTCCTGATCCTGAATTATGGTTGTTGGAGGTCTGTTCTATCTATTTAACATGCATAGCTTGATCTTCTCCTTCACTTGTCCTAACGATGAACCACACTGGTTGGTTCGAAATGCGTCAACAAATGAAATACCATGTGATTTACGCCAAAAAATCTATTGTAAAATTGAAGTTGTTGTTATGTGGTTTCTATGGAGAGTGTTGGTTGATGCTCATGTGCATATTGTTACACATTATTTGATGTTGATCATTGATGCTATGTGATTTGGTTTGCTACTATGAAGACTTAGGTTGGTGCCTTATATGCTTCATGTTTCTTATGGTTACCTTATGTTTACATATTATTGTTGTTTCTAAAGGTTGATTGGATTATATGTTGCTTACTTCTACTGATGTCAAAGCATCGATATTTGGTGATATGCTACTTTGATGTTGCTTGGTCCATGTGTTGCTTGTTTTTAATATGGATTATGGTCATTGGTTGATATGCACTACTTCAACCATGTAGAGATCAGTTACTCCTGTGTACATTTTTGTTTTCTTGTTGCCTTATCATATGGATTTTACCCTTTGCCATTGATGCCAAAGTGGGAGAGATAGAGGACTTGATGGTTTGGAGCTTGTGTGGTTGCCATCAATTCCAAAGGGGGATATTGTTGGAATTATGGTGTCCATGGTTGTAGATACTTGTATTGGCATTAATGTCAACCCTTTGTAGTCTATTTGATCTATTGATGTGAACCCTTTGTAGTCTAGTTGATCTATTGATGTCAATCTTACAACATGCTTGTAGTCAGTTCAATATGAATTGAGATGGTTTTTTTGGCATTGATGTCAACTTGATGATGTTAACCTTAATGGTTATATAATGGTAGTATGTGGTTGATGGCTACTCATGTGCTAGTCATGGTTCTGTTCTTTTTCACAACCTAGTGCAAGATCTAGAGGACAACTTATTGCAACCTTATGATGATGATGGAGATGTAGGAGATCTACTTCAGGTTGTTCACAGGAGTTTCATCTTGTGTACGAGGTCCTACAGGTGTCGGAGATGTTAAACAAGATATCGAAGAGTTGTTCTACTTAATGGAGGTCATCTGTTGTAGGAGATAGGTTTATGTGTTTGTTGCCTTTATTTAGGGACATATGTTCAGTTTCATGATGAGAAATTGCTTGTGGGATAAGAGAAACATGTCTTAAACATCCTCCTAAATTTTTGTTGGAAGACACTATGAGGACAAAAGGAAAATGAGGAGTAACATAGGTTATCAGTAGGTGACAGAGTGTTACTAACGGTTTCCATGGCTTGGATAAGTGATCTATAACACTAGCCAGGGCTTGGAGAAAATCGTTACTCTATTTTTAAGAGTTTCTTCATTTGAATTCCTCGAGCACATTGGATGTATTTTTACCTAGAAATTCTTGGAACCTTCTATACTAATTGAAAAGGTCGAGAATGGTTTGAAAAGTTCTTCTAATGATGTGAACACCTTAAGTGAAAAAGTAGTGGTGATACTGGCTTGGTTTCATCAACCTTTTGCACTCTTGATCCTAGTCGGAAAGTGCAATTCACCTATATGTTTTATATTCTTCACTTTAGAGTTCAATGATGGTTGGTTGAGTATGAGAGTGAGTTAGAGAAGGTTGCATAGAGAAGGAATACTCTATACTTGCTAGTGAGCAAAGAGAGCTTGTGCAAGTGTTGTAGAAAGGTAGTGGAGAGAGGAGATCAATATGTAGAAAATTGTAGCAGAGATGAAAACTTGATGGCAGAGATCATAGCTTATTTTATCTCCAATATTACATGTTAGTTGTTTGTGTATGTAAGGAGTTGTTATGAATGGAAATGAGCCATGATTTTTCATATGCTGTTCTAGGGTTTGATGAGTTTATTGTTGCAGAATAGTGTTAATGGTTGCATTATTCTATTTTGTTTATTAGTTGTTGGTTGGCCATATTTTTGCAGAGTTGATGCATAGATTTGAGCCACAATATTGTTGGTGTTGAGAGAACACTATTGGTGGTGTATTTTATTATGATTTATAGAGAGTCTTGTTGTAGGAGTTGATACTATAGAGTTGAATCAAGTTGAGCAAAGTGTCTTGGATCTAGTGTGAAAATTTATGAAAAGAGGGTCGCATAGAGTAGAGGAGATGGGACATAATGGGAGTGGAGCAGTGATTTGATAACATTAGTGAAATGAACAGTTTGTCCATCCAATGGTAGTTGGATATTCTAATCAAATTTGGGTGAGGATCATTGATCGTGGTGGCTTTTAGTGAATGGTTGTTTGTAGATCCATGTGAGAATATGTTCTTCCTAGCTTACTTTCATCAGCTTGGAGAATCGACCTCATATATTTTGGCCAACACCCATTAGCCTAGAGACTCAATGCTACCAGCTCAAATCTAGTATGATTCACCCCCCCCCCTCTTAGTAGTGCCCAAATTTTCCAACACATGGCACTTTAAGCCATCATACAAGCATGTATATGTACACTTATATACAAAATTAGTTCAAGGCTTCTTTACAAGGCTAGCAGCAACCAAGAAGTTTTATGTACCCAAGAAATTCACTAGGGATATTTTAGCACATATGTGTGTGTGTGTGTGAAGGATATTGAGGGAGCGTCCCCTCCTCCTTCTTAGCATCTTGCATTATTCTTGTGTGTCCCTGTGGCTTGTAGAGGCTATTTGCTTTATTTTTCTTCTTATAGGGACAATCTCTTTTCTGATGTTCTTCTCCATAGTTCCAATAGGAGAACATATTATTCTCCTTTTCAGCTTCACAAGGCCTCTTCCTATTATTACTATTCTTCCCTTTTGAGGATTTAGCTTGGCATGTCATCTCTCATAGCTGCTTTTGCAGCAGAACCTCCCACTTATCCAGTTCTTATTGTTTCCTGATGAGTTTTCTAAGTTTTTTAATACAAATCTTCATCCCATATTCCAAGTCTTTGAGCTCAACCTTTAGATTCCTAAAGGTTATTTTCCTTTGGAGGGATGTCACTCTTCCTCGTTCTTAATGGAATTCATATATATGCTATTTCACAATGTCACGATACATGTTTCCTTTCACTACCACCAAGTCTTGCTATGTGTTTCCACATACACTCGGTTATTAGTCCATAAAATAAATTAACAAAACATATTCTAGTTGTCATCCTTTACCATGTCAAGAAAACTATGTAATCCTACAATTGTCACAAATCCTTAACATCATCATCAACCACATACCATAAACCATGGCACCAGTTATCACATACATCAGCTTGTTTTCAAATTTTAGTGATGCATGTGTATTAATATTATTCAAAATCGTCATAATGCCAAAGAAAAACTTAAAGTTCAATATATGAACCATACTAACAACACTATTTCATATCATCCTCTCTTCTAAGGCCATACTATTGTTTTAGTCAGCCTTTTTTTTTATCAAGAAGAATTTGACCTTCCTTTTAAGGTGAATAGCATCCATAGAATCTACAACTTCAAAGGGTCAGTTAGACAAATTTCATGTTATCTTAACATTTTTTTCATAATTATAATTGTCATATTCACATAGATGCATTATAGGACCTATATGCACTTAAGCTAGCACATTTCGTAACATTTTCCCAGTCAGTATGCACCCTAATCATGCAACTAGTTAGTAACTATCCATGATATTTGTTGCCATAAAAAATACCTACAACCAAGTATTTATCATTCACTTGACTCCCTAAAATCTTGCATAACATCATATCTCTAATATCTTGAGACACTATATCATATATGGGCCATTGGATGTTCCCATTCAACTGGCATATCTATACATATATATCTATATAAAGTCAATAGTAAAAACCATGTTAAGAAATATAAGAAATCACAAGATCATGCAAGCATTCACATGCACAAAAATTTTAATTTAAACGTTAGTTACATGTCTCAAAATATAGGAACTAAATATGTACATTTTACGTCCTGGTATAATGTTAAAAAATTAGAATTTATATGCCACATGTGTATATATATATATATATATATATATATATATATATATATATACTGGCTTGTTTACAATCATGCCTTCACAGATGCAAAGGAATTAATATTTTACCCAAACTTATCAATATTAATTAAGGTTAGTCACCATTACCCAACGATATTCCACATGAACAACTTCCATCTCAGAATCAACAATTTTCATATTTATGACTGCATCTTGGGTATGCATGCAATCTTCAATCATCACATAATCCATTTGTTATAAGCCATTTTGTCACATCTGGTGAATAGGCATGTTAACTAGATCAATCAACATCCTTTTACCCCTTGTCATAATGTTTGCACAAATCCCTAAGCATGACTCTCCCTAATCCCTAAATTTCTACCTTTAACTCCTTCATGTCAATGCATTTAAGGCCTAACACACACTACTTCCTTAGGAGACTGCATTCACCAACAAGTTGACCCTCTCTAGACCTACATTCATCACCAGAAATTTTCCCCTTGTTGGGGGTCTACTAATTCTAAAAATTCAAGAAAAATAAGAAGAATCTTGAAACTTCCTCTTCCAGAAGCTTCTAGGAGTTGTTACAACCATTTATCTTAGATAATAAATTTCAATCCTATCACTCCTACCTTGGAATTTTCACCTTGTTATCCCTTGAGCTCATACCCCCATCAAGAGTGGATCCCAATCCTAGATTGGTAAATGGATAAGAATTCCTAAAATACCATCCGTTCCTATATATTTACTGCAATCCACAAGCTAGAGGTTTGATTTTGGAGATTAATCATACCCTTATGTTGTTGCTTTGATTATAAGAGAGACATCATTCCCATGAATTAGGATGGCTTTGAGATGTAAATTGTGGTAAGGAAGTATAAGTCAACTTGATAGGTTCTCTACAAGATTAGATTCCATTTTTTGTTGTAAACTCTGTACGTTCCATTTTAATACAAAGAGTATACCATTTTCCTACATGTGTTATCTTATGTTTATGTACATGTGTTTCATTTCTATGTTAATCCATTTAATAGAATGATTGGATAATGCTATATAGATGTCATAGATCTTTAGCTTGTGTTGTTTGTTTTTGGAGGTTGTAATTATAGCGATCAGAGCTACATTGAAGTTGACAAGCCAAAAGGAGAGAAGAGCTTGTGATGGATCACAAGTAAGTCATCTTTCCATTCTCTAATTCTTCTAAGGAAAGCTTTATAGTCTTTGATTTCTATTGTTCTAGACCAAGCCACTTGGTCTAGGGAAGATACTTTGTCCACAGTCATAGATTCTTTATAACAAATAAGCAACTACTCTAAGGATCAATTCATTCCCTTAGTGGTTTCCTTGAATTTATCCATTGTTTCACCTCTTAAACGAACCTTTGTTGCCTCACTCAGTCCTAATAGACATTAGGAAGACCATTCATTGAGATGCATTTTATTTTTGTGTCAAAAACTTGGTTTTCCTTTATTAGAGCACCCCTTGGTCTAGAGGCAGAGTGCTCCAAAGCAACCTGCCTTTCTCTACACCTACTCTACAAAGTGATGTATCCCTTTAGGCACCTACACTAACCCCAATTGCATGAAAAAAACTTGCCTTTCGTTGCCTTTCTCTCTCACTATATTTGTTCAATTTGGTTCTCCTTGTGTTTCTCAGTGTGTTTTGGTCTCTCAATAGCCTTCAGTTGGTTTTCTTTTGGGTTTTATAGCTTTTTATGTGAATTTGTTTGGATTTTCCTTTGTTCTTGTCAATTCAGTCGTTAGAAAATTGATTGGTTGATCATTCGGTTGCTTGAAGGAATTTGTGTTTTAGTCATCATTTTGAATAGTTTATTTTATCAGTGATTAGGCAAATATTTTAGATTTCATTTTAAAATTAAGTGGAATTAAAAGGAAAAATATTGTTCATCATGCAGTGCATATAGGGGTTTGATTTTGATTAGGAACAATGAATTTGAGGAAATTGATTGATTGCATCATGTGCTTGTTGTATTTTTGTTTGATTTCTTTACCCCTGCTTAGTTAGCCCTCTCATTATTAAAAAGAAAATGAAATGATTTTGTTTTATCATATTAGTTGCATCATAAGTGTGTTCAGGTGACATCGAGTTTTGATCACTGAAAACTGAAACTTAAATCAAGACAAACTTTAAAATTTATTGAATCAATCTAAGGAGAATTTGTAACATTAATGAAAACATTTATAGGTATCGGATAGAGAAGTGTTTCGACGTATTTAAATGTAGGAGATGTCATTTTTTTCCAACGTTGCATTATGGGGGCGATATCTAGTTCCACAAACATAAGTCTATCAGACTATTCTCCTCATACATTTTGGTATATCAGATGGTGCTCCATGTATGATAAGTATATGGGAGCACTCTCATCATACGATTATGCATTAGAAAACACTACCTCAGAATTCACTTCCACGTACCTTCGAGTGTATTTTGGAAGTCCACCATACTTTTCTATCATCACCATAGGTAACTAAGTTGGTTTCCTTGTATATTGTGCTACACTGAACACAACATTCATGGATATTGTCTTCCCGTATGTAAATCCTTGGTTCTCCAAGGTGGCATACTATAGTTTACATTTTCTTGGTAAGATGTTTTGCATAGCTACCCCCTTTTGATTTATTTTTGTTGTCAATTTCTAAAATTAATTAATTGATCATGAAACAACATCCTTATCGTGGAAAAAATCCTTAGTATATCTTAGGTTGAGACTAAATGGAAATAGTTCTTGATTATACCAATCAAGGAAACCCCTCTAATGGGAATCTTGGTCCTTTTTCTTATTTTGGAAATATTGGTGCTCCTTATATGGCAATTTTGTCCCTTCCCAGATTTACCATTAGCTTTCCAGTTTGGTTGTTTTCAACCACTATGGTTCTGAACGTCCAAAGTGCTCCTAATCTAAGTTATCCTCCACCTAAATAGTATCAATTTCAATTTAACCCTAAATTTGACCCTTTTCCTTCTTTACCCATTGTTTTTTCATCCATTTCTTCCTCCTCGCTTGGTGAAAATTTTGATGCTAGTATCCAGGAAGCTAGGAAGAAGAAGAGGCAAAATAAGCAAGGGGGAAACCAAACAACCATTGCTAATAATGCATCTAGTATGGAGAAACCTTCCAATAAATATCGCAAAGTTAAATTCCCTTGAAAGTTATGTAAGGGTGACCACCTTCTTAGAAATTTTCCTAGTATTCCCAAGGTATTAGAAGTGTGGCCCATACGTTTTGGGCTCTAGAATTGACACATTTTCTTACTCTATTTTCTTTTCCTTTTATTAGTGTTATAAGTCTTTCATGTATATAATATGATAATTTGTGTGTTGTGAACTTTCGAAATAATTTAATAAAGTGTTTCATCATTTTATTCTCTAAACGAATTAATTTGACCATGAAAATATGGGTTACACGTACAATTCGAAATGATACCTAACAAATATTCTGATAAGTAGATGTTTTTCCCTGGATAGATGGACAAGAGCAAGTTACATGGAGTTGTTATTGTTAGTTGTGACTTGGATAAGAAAATATTAATGATCATCATGGAAACACTAGTTGCAAATGAGATTTTTTTCCATCTATTCTAAGGGAACTTAAGAGATTTGTAACGAGTCGATTTGAGCATCCTGAGAATCTTTAGATTCTTGGGATCGCTCCTTTATTTTTAATTATAAAACTAAGGAATAAAACCTTGGTAAAAAACACATTTTCTATTATTATCATGCTTATGCTCTGAAGTTTTATAGACTTTGTAATATTGTTGTTGATTAATATAATGGAGACTTACATGGTTTAGCTTTAATTCTTGCACTGATTTCTCTCTAAGGTGGTTGAATTATGGTGATAATGGGCCCAATCCTGGAGTGACTACTACCCTCTTTATATAATTAAATTTAAATTTTAGTATTTCCTTTATTGTTATGCAATTATTCGATTTCCATAATTGAGCATTGATTACTGAATTATTCATTACAGCGATAGTTGCTACAACAGTTTGAGTAAATATCATTAGATTATATTTTTGATAGTTGATTATCTGAAGCTTTATTCATTCTTTCACTTCTTATGATTGATAAAGAGTTGTTAAGAGTAAGGTGTGATATTTCCTTTAGCAGATTTTGTTCTAGTCAATTGTGTTGTTTCTTTCCTGTAATTGTAGTTTCGTAGGAAATAGTATTCTTAACATAATTGTTTTTAGAAGGTTTAATGTTTTGATTATCTTGAATAATATTTTTGATTTATTTGAATTTATTAATTTGTGTGTAGTGTGCTCTTTTAAGAAATCCTATATGTTTCTTGTGGTTTCATTCATTTACCTTTCAATAGGACTAGACATACTAGGTTACATCAACACTATTCTTTACACACAGTGTAGACAACCTTGAAATAACTAGACGAGTTTTGGGTTGACAATTTAATGTTTAAAGTTATGTTGGTCTTTTTAAAGAGAAACTAAATGACCTAAAATTTTGGCGTTTTCATTGGGGACGTTTTCAAAGAAGTGTTAGTTATATCCCTGTAGGTTTGGGTATTAAATATTAAAGGTAAGAACCTACACGTGCACCAAGTAAAAATATTATGTCAGTGCCTACCCTCAACCAATACTTTTAGAATTTTTTAGTGTGCATGACTAGGAAAAAGCATAGGACTGTAGATAAACAAGTTATAGATTGAAAACCTATTTTAAAAACCACCAAAACTCAAGGTCACTCTAGCATTGGAAGAAATACCTTTATGGATGAAATCATTCATCATTCGAAATCTCAAGGGTCCGTAGCTCCTCAAACAACATCAGGGAAGGGTTCCATTGTTGCCTCTCAAATGGTAGGATCACAATCTGTAGCTCATGCTGAGATTCATGATAAGACTGTGAGGTCTGAGTAGAGTTTCCAAAATAAAGTTATTAATAACCCCAGTCCTTCCAGTAAAAGAGAAGGAAATATTGTGACCTAATAGAGGAAGGAGGTGGAACAAGTGAGCCATAGCTACAATCTTTTGAATTTCCAGCAACACCTGTTGCAAAGGGGAAATATGAAATTCCTGATCTAAGTAGCATTGTAGTGCCTACCCAGAACCTAGAACTTAGCCATCACATGGTTCTTTGGATAATATCCCATGACCATGAAATTCTTAAAGATTATTGGAAAAATTTTGACCAAATGGAAAATACAGCACCAGAAACCCAGGCTTTGACCATTAAATACTTTATTGTCGATCGACGTGAAAATGCACCAATGAAATCTATCCCATTACAAAATCTTCCAAATTTTCATGGAATGGCTTGTGAGGATCTTGCCACATTTCTGTTTGAATTTGATGTCTTATGTCGAGGTTATGACTATACCACTAATCCTCAAAAATTGAAATTGTTTCCTTCCACTTTAAAGGGAGCAACTCTACATTGGTTTATGGGATTGGGGGGAGGTACCATAACTTCATGGAATAAGATGAAAAATGCTTTCCTCACAGAATAGCAAGACTATTGTCGATCTAGGGATCTGAAAGAACAAATATTTAAAATGATGTCCAAAGAAGATGAGACTTTATAAGAATATGTTGAAAGATTCCAATACAACTTGTAAAGATCACTTTATACCACTCTACCTAGGGAAGTCCTAAAACCTACTTTAATTAGAGGAATGAAATATGAATGGATAGAGACACTTAATTTAATGGGAAAATGTGATATTTCTAAGTAAGAATATGATGACATTGCAAATTTGTGTATCTAGTGCTCACGAGGAAGTACATGAACCAAATCTGGAGTTATTCCCTATGTTTAGAGTTATCTGCGCTAATCAATAAAACCATAAACTACTAGCCCTTTCATCAACAACCCGCTTAATGCAGGTTGTAGTCTCACCTGAATCGGTATTGGGGGATGATAGAACCATATTTCTGCATCTAGAGGTCTGTGTGATGGGTTTCTATTACTTCTAGGGATTTATCCTTATCTTCTCAAACCCTAACCATTTAAATGTAGAAATCACAGTAATTTACAGCAAGCAGAATCTAACCCTTCACAGAACACTTTAAACATTCATAATATCGATTAAATATGTAGATCTACCACTTTCGTGAATCAATAAAGTGTTCCTTCAAATAAATGTAGAAAATAGAGTGAATACACATAAATTTAATAAGTAAATGTTAAAGGCATAGATACACAATTATAGCTCCAAAATAGTCTTTATTAGATATAATCCTTCTATTATAGACTCTTCTTCCCTACGCACCTAGTTGTAGGGGCCCACACACGGAGCTTGCAAACTTACAAAAGTCTTGGTGCACACAACTACATGAGCCTTCCCCTTCACCTAAGTACAAAAGATAGACTTTTCTGCCTCAAACTACTTTCCCATACAATGATCTTCACTATCAACTTAATTCCTATGACTTGCTATGACTCCGCTATATAGCTTCTTCCATTACAATACCATGGTTCGTGAACCATGGTCAGGTCACATAACATCCTACCTTCTAAAAAACTAAGGGACTAAAGTCCCTTTTAATCCTACAACCTTTAGGCTTCACTCCTCAAAATGCGAAGACTTTACACAATTAGAAAATATGATTACAAAATTTACCCCAGGGGACCTTTCCCCAATAGGCCCCAACACAATTTTGTTACTCCTCCTCGAGTCACTCTGCTAGTGGTGCCTCGATCTATGGCTACAGTTCACTGAACTAAATCTTCAAAACCTATAGGTTTGTTGTACCCTCTGTAGTAGCTTGACACACATTCTCGACCAATTTTTCAGTAGTTGGGTCTTCAACTATAAGACCCATGGTCCTTTGTGTCTGTTGCATCCGTTTTAGCATGCTATGCATTGACAGAGTCAACTCGCTAGCCTATTCTACCCATGACTACATCCTTGAATAGATGATCACTTCCTTGCAACATGACTAATTAATTTCATTTTGGATGAGCTCTCCTTCTTATATTCTAGCAAACCTTTGCACTAGTGCTAAGGTCTATGTTGTTGACCTGATTTCATCAACTTGTCTCTGCTTGTCCCTGATGTCCATGCCAATCTTCTACAGAGTCGGATCCTCATGCAGTGAGGTAAAAAACTCCATGGCCTACTCAAATAGCTCAGTGAAGCCCCTACCTGCATCTTCCAAGGTGGCCATTCCTTTTTTAATAGCAACTCTGCATTGCTCTCTGGGTTTTGGAGGAGTATTGGGCTGCAATTTTAGTTATAACTCTAATATTTGCAGCTACAGCTCAAACTTGACACGACTAATTTCATCCTTAGACTCTTAAATTGTAGCGACTAGCTTTGGAATCTTCTCCACAGAGTCCTCTTCTACTGTGATCTTGAGCTCTGGAAGCTCACTACAGGTATGTCCAATAGCTGCTTCCAGTTGATGGTTTCGCACTGTAACCTCGTCCTTTTCCTTGACGACCTATGCCTTTTCCTCAAATATCTTCTGGCTATTGGTTTTGACTCTGTTGATTACTAGCAATGCATGTTTCTCCTGAATCTTGAGTTTTTCGGACACCTCTTGGTGTATCTCATGCAAAGTTTGGATCGGAAGCGCAGCCAAATTTAGATTCAGGTTCTTCAGATGGAGTAGGTGTGCTTTCTCTTCGGCTGAGTCGCCTTGCAGGGACCCGTCTGGTAGTTGAATGGTGCGGAGATCCATTGTGTCCAATACTAACCCGATCTCTTGATTCAAGCTCGCTTGATTCATGATTGCTTGCCCAACGTGTGCTTGAATGAGACTTGTTTGGACCTGCAAGTATTGTAGGCCTTGTTGTACCCTATTGAGCAATTGTTGGTACTATGCTTCAGAGTGGTTCATGATGTCCATCATCGTACTGCGGACCACATCCCAAATTTCATCCAAGTCCCCCTTTGTGAGGACCAAAGGCGTCATGCCCACTGTTATGTTGGACTTTTGCTTCTTGCGCTGCCCTATGGAAGTCCTCTTCTTTTGATTCCTAATAATGAAGGGGGACTCCAACTTTGCACCTCCTTCTTCTTCTACCTATTTTTCTTCCTCCACCTATGTTTACTTAGGTTATGACTTGTCAACATCGATGGTGGCCTATGACATAGTATTTTCTTGCACTGCTTCCTTCTCCTTGGCTGCCACTTCTTTCTCCTTTGCAGCAGCTTCTTTCTCCCTCACAATAGCTTCTTTCTTCTGCGCAGCCTTTTCTCAAGCGACAACTTTATGTGCCCCCTTCTTTTTTACTACCATGGTCTACGTTTTTGAGCCTTTAGTAGTTGTATTGGTACCTTAACTGACATTTGAAGGGGTGAGCTAGTCACTTGGCCACTTTCTAATAACCCCTACTATATATTCCTTGATAACCAAGTAAGGTAACTTGTGCTATATGCCTCAAGCATCCTTCTTTGTGCAAGCACACAAATTGTACAAATTTTCCTTAAAGTCAGCGACATTTGTGTACTGCACGTGAAAAGTGGTTGATAACCTTGGCTGCTAGTTGAGCACCATTCTTAGTGTTCTCTCAAACAACACCCAAAATATCTTGGCCTCCATTACATGCATGGGGTCTTTAGTATCCCATAGCGAAGAAAATTTTGCTACCTCCGATAGGTCTGAGTCCTACTGAGGGAATTGGGTCTCTTCGAGCATCCTCCATGCCACTAAAGCAATCAACAGTAACAACCGAGCATAGTGAAATTCCTTTCCCTCATCTCGGGCCTCCCTGCAGTCCTCTAGAAATTCTTAACGTAGATATTGAGCCCAGTTATACTGGACCCCTTCCACGCACTACACATCCAAAGAGACAACTAGTGCTAGGACTTCATTCGCACGATAATTTCTCATTATCTTACTAGCTAAGATCTATGCAAAAAACTGCACCGCACCATCTGATATGGACTGAATGGATTATCCACATGAATTTTTGACCATAACAAATTCTCCCTTCATTTGATCCGCCAAATTCTTCTCCTGCGAATTTCCTACAAAATCCTCTACAAGGTCCACTCCATGGGAGGGCAACAACTTTATGCAATGGATTAGTATGTCTATGATCGATATGGGTTCTCCCAACCAGAGAGACCCATCATGTACTAGCTTGAACATTTGGCACAAAAAAATGGTGTTAATATTGGTGCAACTGAAATGTAGCACCCAAAAAATGTTTAGGATCCCCACGCCCCCAACACTAGCAACCCAACTCATTGGTTCAGGGCTGTTGGGCATGGAATCACCCGAAAACATGGTTTGGGGCTCAAAGCCCAAGTTTTGAGTAATATCATTGTAAAAACTCCATGAATTGCGGACCCGTAGCGCGAATTGTATGTTAGAGTCATAGGGTTGTCCACCTTAAGTTTTGAATGTAGTGTCGACCTACCCATGGTCCATAGACCATGGGATTGTATAAATAGAGCAAGGCTCTAAGTTGTAAACTAAAAAGTTAACAAATGTATGGAGTCTTAAAAATAGTGAAGCATAGAGCAAGAGTATAGTATCTTGGATCATAGTAGTAGGAAAATGCTATGCAACTGAGTGCGTAGAGGCCTGGTAGAGTCCGCAATTGAGTGCATAGACCCCTGCATGATCTGATAGTCACTCTATGAGTGATATTAGTTAAGAATTTATTAAATGGAGGTATTACAGACTCATGTGTTGGTGTGTGTGTGTCTAGGTTATTTAAGCAACGGATTGATCAGATTGCAAATACATAGACACTTGAAACGGAAGACAGTAAAGAAACATAGTAAGAAAATATAAGAATAGAAGAAATTAATAAGGAGTTCACCCTATCCTCTAGGGCTACATCTCTGGTCCAAATTTGAGTGGTGGCCTTCTTTATTGTGTCTTAAAGTAGAGAATTACAAAGAAGGAGCTCAATATGAGTCTCCTGTCACAGGACAGCTTGGAAGGGTGGTTCTTGGATTCCCCAAGCCACTAGAGTACACAGACTCTTGTCCTTACCAGCTTTTCGACCTCTCGGGTCTACAATGGAAGGAGCCCAATGTGGTGCTCGGTCCTGATAGATCCCTCTCAGGGATGGCTCGAATTTCTCAAGCCCTCTGGTGCTCGAATTTGTTGGTCTGTGCATGGCTTTAAAGCCACTCAAGCTCATGGCTATTTGATTCCTCTTCCAACTCCATCGGATCGCCTGCCATAGCTTCGCTTAGAGTTCCCTATCTTGGCGTCATCATCAGACTCATAGGAAGTGGCCACTTGTCCTCCCATGAAGTACACTAGCTTGCTTCTTGGTTTAGTTCTTTAGTTACAACGTGGAATGAGTCTCCACCGCCTTGGCAGTCAAAGCGGACCTCAAATTCTTTTAAATCACAACTTAATCCCTCATTAAATCATGTCTTACCATCAGATGTGATATCAACTGTTAGATTTGGATCCCCCAGATCCGATGCCATATGCTCATCTTGCGTAGTTGACTTGCTCGACCGTTAGCACGCGATGAGCGGCATTTTTCTCTCTCCTCTGCTTGCCACATGTCGGGCGCTGAGTGGAATCGCTCCATTTTCACCAAATCTACTTACCGCCCAAGGATGCCCCCAATGAATACCGCCAGTTTTTAGAGTGCGAGCCCCGCCTTACCCTTTAGCCTTTTTCCCTACAGTTTTCTCGGCTCCCATGCAACCGAGTGCTTGGGGCCCCTCCTTTTCAACAGTTTTTGCCCAGTGATGCGCGATTAGTGCTAAGGAATAATCACACATCAAAAAATCCCTCCATTTCCCGATCTAAGCTTCCCAGGGGCTAATTTCGCCTAATGCACAATCTCCATGGGCCTCGGTCAGGGTGCTTTAACCGAGGTCCTCGCCGTTCCACAATGGCTGCCAATTGCCACTGGTTTAGAGGTGTTTTTGATCACTGCTCTCAATTCTTTGAAGTCTGTCCTGACCTAGTACAACCATGGTTCTTTTGATTATTCTTTATGGATCCAATTCGGATCATGACCTTCCCACTTAAAAGCTTTTGGATCACTAAAATTTGGTTTTTCAAGCATCGACTATGTGAGGGTACTGCTGTCTCACTTGTCCAATCTCAATCCATTTTGCACTTCTCGGCTTCGAACCTTTAAGTCCAATTCTGAGGTACTCAACATCTCCTCTGTGCATTGTCCTCACCTTCCTGCCCAAGACTTTCTTCCTACAATTCATTCAGATATTTAGGTAGCAGGTCATCAATAGAAGGCAATTGACTTTTATCTTCAGGATCCTCAATCATGGAAGGTTCAAAAAATCTTAAGCAAACTGCATTTACGACTGAGTAGATGTACATGTAAGCTAGTAGATCAAGGAGAAAATCATTTTCACCAATCCTCTCAAGTATCTTGAAGGGTCCATACCTAATAGGCTTTAGCTTTTTACCTTCGCCTTCCATCCTATCCTTGCTGATGTACAGCCAGACCTGGTCACCAACTTGGAAACTATGCTCCACCCGATGCTTGTCATGCCTTGCGTTGTATTTGGCTTGGCTCTTTTCTAGCTATTCCTGTACTACCTGGTGGATCTCCTGGATCTGTTCAATGAACCTAGTTGCCTTGTACACATCACTGTGCCCATCAACTATGGTATCTTTACCAAAGAGAAAATCCAAAGAAGACCTTGGTGTGAAACCAAAACAGGATTCAAAAGGAGATCTCTGTGTAGAAGAATGTTTTTCTTTGTTGTAAGCATGCTTCACCTAACACAAGTGTTCATCCCAAAGTTTAGGATGTTTGCTACAATATCCTCTAAGTAGCTAGATAACTATCCTGTTAAATACTTCTGTTTGGCCATCAGTTTGTGGATGAAAATATGTGCTTTTCTTCAGTTGGGTGTCCATCAGCTCCCACAAACTTGACCAAAACTTCCCCACAAATTGGATGTCTCGATCAGATACAATAGAAGTGGGTGTCCCAAAATGAACCCATACATGTTCAAAGAATAGTTTTGCAGTTTGTTCAGCAGTAATCTGCTTATTACAAGGCATCAAAATGCACATTTTTTTGAACCTGTCCACAACCACATACAAATAATCATGACCTTTTCTAGACTTATGCAGTCCCCCAATAAAATCCATGGAAACACTTTCCCAAGGGTGAGAAGGAACTGGTAATGGAGTGTACAGGCCTAGTTTTCTATTGATGGGCTTGCTTTTAGCACACATTGTACACCCTCTTACATATCTAGAAACTGTATCACTCATTTTTGGCCAATAACAAAATCTTTGCAGCTGTGCAACTATTTTACCCTAATGTGACCTGATATTAGAGAAGTGTGTGCTTCTCTAATTATCTTTACTCTCTTTGTTTGTGGAATGCAGAGTTTCCCACAATGATATAAGAGTCAGTCCTTCACATGATAATCCAATTCTTCTACCCTTTTTCCTTGACTCAAAGTTTCATATACATCTTTAAAGTCTATATCTTGAGCATATTGTTCAATGTAGCTTTCATGTAGTACAAAATTATGCTTAAGTATAGTAGATGCATTTATAATGGGTCTATATAACATGTCTGCAACTTTGTTATGTATGCCCTTTTTATATCTGATGACTAAAT
>APFE031352790.1:25089-60929 GCA_000404065.3 Pinus taeda
CATTGGTTAAGCCAAAAGGCATAACCAGCCACTCATACAATCCCTGCTTTGTTTTGAAAGAAGTCTTCCATGCATCTTGCTCTGCAACTCTGACCTGATGGTATCCACTATGCAAGTCCATCTTGGTGAAATAAGCAGCTTCCTTCAATTGATCTAAAATATCATCTATCCAAGGAAGGGGATAACGAATTTTTATTGTTATCTTATTCAATGCTCAGTAGTCAATGCACATTCTCCATGAGCCATCTTTCTTTCTCACCAAAACGATTGGTGACCCACATGGTGATGTGCTAGGCCTAATGAACCCCTTGTTGAGAAACTCCTACACCTGCTTCTTGATTTCAGCATTCTCTAAAGCAAACAACCTGTACATTCCAATGTTAGGCAATGGAACATCTTGCTGCAAAATAATATCATGTACTATTTCCTTTTTGGGTGGCAGACCTTTAGGTTCCTTAAACAAGACATCATACTCTAAAACAATCTTTTCTATATCAGCTTGCTGCTTAGCATTGCAACCCTCAAATATATTGGTTTTATCAGGTTTATTTTCCTTTACAACCATTAGTAAGAATTGTTTCCATGAATTTATCATTCTTTTCATCTGCCTTGAGTTTATGAGAGTATAATTATTCTTGAGCTTATGAGCTCTTACAAAGTATTCAATTCCATATTTAACAAGTAGATACTTGTTCTCAGCTCTATAGAAAACAACCTTTCTATCATACAAGTAAGGACTCCCTAAAACAATTCCACATATATCCAAAGGAATTATGTCTAACTCAACCTCATCGACAAATTCTGACCCAAAAGAAAACTTGAGTTTGCACTGCCTAGTCACTTGTAGTTGTGCTTTATCATTCAACCATCCTAATGGGTATGGTTTCTTGTGAGGTGTAGTTGCTAATCCCAATTTCTTTACAATTGCTTTAGAAATCAAATTTACTTGTGAACCACTATCAAACAAAGTATCAATCTTTTGATGTTTGGAAACAACTCGAATATGGAAAAGCTCATGTCTTTTTCTCTTATGTTCTTCAGCAATAATAGATTGAGCAGAATTACTAGCAGATGCTTCAGAATTCTTACCTTTTATACTTGTGGATGCAATGATTGTTTCATCTCCCGAGTCTGACCCCAAATCTTTCTGGATAGCCACAACAGTCTTCTTCTTCTTGCCCTCAGACTTCTTAGGTCTCAGCTCTAGATGCAAAATCCAATAGTGTTCATCATAATGCCCATCCTTTTTACAGTGAGTGCATGGAGCTTTTCTCTTCTGTGCAATGTTAGCCTTCCTTGCTTTTCACTTCTGCTTTCTTTTCTCCTTGCTCTTGCTTGTAGTGGGTTGGGATGGTAGCCCAACTTCTATATTTCCATTCTTTGATCTAGCTTCTAGATGAGTAGCTTGTACAGATACCTCATCTATACTAGTGGGATTAAACATGAGGATGGTATGCCTCATGTAGTTGTGTAGACCACCAATGTACTTCAAAGAGTCTCTGGTGAGTCTAATGAGATCCCTAGAATCAATGCTCTCTTTATAAATTCTTGAGTGTACCCTTGAACACTTTTCCCTTTCAACTGCTGAAGAGTTTGCCAGCTCATCATTTTCTTGTTGCATGTAGGCCAATGGATAGAATTGCTTCTTGATTGCAGAAACAAAGTCACTCCAGACAGAGATAGTCTTACCATGTCTTTTCATGTTAGCTTGGGTTTTGCCTTCCTACCAAACCAAGGCAATGTCTCCTAGGCGTAGGCTTCCAGCTAAATTTTTCTCTTGTCTGAGTCGATGTTCTGTACTCTGCAATAAACATCAATTTGTCTAATCCAATTTTCCAACTTTTCAGCATTTAGCTCTCCATCATATATAGTCAAGTCGAATTTAACATCTAGCTTGATAATATATGCTTAGTCAAGTCGAATTTAACATCTAGCTTGATAATATATGCTTTCTTATTATGCACAGGGCTATTAGGAGGTGTGAGAAAGTTTTCCTCTTTCCTTTTTCCTTTTGAGTGGTCATGGGAATGAGACTCATCATATTCTTTGTCTTGTTTAGAACCTAATGAATCTTCATCCTTAAGCTTTCTAAAGTCCCTATACAT
Organism: Pinus taeda; assembly: GCA_000404065.3. Lineage (NCBI taxonomy): Eukaryota > Viridiplantae > Streptophyta > Pinopsida > Pinales > Pinaceae > Pinus > Pinus taeda. Next base: position 27,195 of record APFE031352790.1, read on the forward strand.
TTATTCTACCATAGACTTTATAGCTAGGAAACTCTCTATGAATTGAGGGTCTGGCCCCACAAAACCTTCCTCTAACATGGTCTTCCGAGGATAGACTCTCCCAATCTCAGGATTAGTTTTGACCAAATCTCCTTATCCTAATTTGAGCTTTGATCTAGTGAGCATTCAACAGCTAAACCAACACAAGCTTGTCTAACCTTATAGTCTAAAGCTTTGATACTACTTGATCTGGTAGTCACTCTATGAGTGATCTCAGTTAAGAATTTATTAAATGGAGGTATTACAGACTCATGTGTTGGTGTGTGTGTCTAGGTTATTTAAGCAATGATCGATTAGATTGCAAATACATAGACACTTGAAATGGAAGATAGTAGAGAAACATAGTAAGCAAATATAAGAACACAAGAAATTAATAAGGAGTTCACCCTATCGTCCAGGGCTGCATCTTTGGTCCAGCTTTCAGTGGTGGCCTTCTTTATTTTGTCTTAAAGAAAATAATTACAAAGAAGGATCTCAATATGATTCTCCTGTCACAGGACAACTTGGAAGGGTGGTTATTGGATTCCCCAAGCCACTAGAGTACACAGACTCTTGTCCTTACCAGCTTTTCGACCTCTCGGGTCTACAATGGAAGGAGCCCAATGTGGTGCTCGGTCCTGACAAATCCCTCTTAGAGATGGATTGAATTTCTCAAGCCCTTTGGTGCTCGATGCTGCCTTTGGTCAGCTCATCCCTTTGTCTTCTCACTTCTTTTTTCTCTCTCTGTCTGCTCTGTATGTTCTTCTATGTGTGTTTGTGTGTGTCCCTTCTGCTGGTCTGTGCATGGCTTTAAAGCCCCTCGAGCTCACGGTTGTTCGATTCCTCTTCCAACTCCATTGGATTTCCTGCTACAGCTTCACTTGGAGTTCCCTGTCTCAGCATCATCATCTGAATCACAGGGAGTGGCCACTTGTCCTCCTGCGAACTGCACCAGCTTGCTTTGTCAGTTTGGTTCTTCAGTTACAGCGTGGAATGAGTCATCCGCCACCTTATCAGTCAAAGCAGACCTCAAATTCTTTTAAATCGCGACTTAATCCCTTGTTAAATCTAGTCTTACCATCCAATACAATATCAATCGTTAGATCTGGATCCCCCAGATCCGACGCCATCCGCTCATCTCGTGTGGTTGACTTGCTCGACTGTTAGCACGCGATGAGCTGCAGTTTTTTTCTCTCCTCCACTTGCCACACATTGCGTGCTGAGTGGAATCGCTCCATTTTCACCGAATCTGCTTACTGCCCAAGGATGCCCCCTCTTAATACCATTTCTTTTTAAAGCGAGGGCCTCACCTTAGCCTTTAGCCTTTTTCCCCAGGCTTTCCCGGCTCCCATGCGACCGAGCACTTGAGGCCCCTCCTTTTCGATGGTTTTTCCCCAGCGATGCACAATTAAAAACTACCTCCATTTCCTGATCCAGGCTTCCCAGGGTCTAATTTCGCCTCCTATGCAATGGGCCTCAGGCAGCGCGTTTTGACCGAGGTCCTCGTCGTTCCATGCTGGCTGGAAACTGCCACTAGTTTAGAGGTGTTTTTGGTCGTTGCTCTCAATTTTTTGAAGTTTGTCCCAACTTGGTACAACCATGGTTCTTTTTCTTATTCTTTATGGATCCAATTTGGATCACTACAGTTGAGTGTGCAAGGTGGAGTTGAGTCTGTAACCAAGGAATAAGAATAATAAAGAGAAGTTTTATCTGAATTTCGTGTATCTGCTCTTAATTTATTACATAACAAGTGCAATTATACTATTTATTTACAGCACACTTTTGTATGAATGGTGAATATTGTTATGTATAAATGAAATCATATAGATAAGCTAAGTTAATCAACTAATATTGGGTTCCTAGTAAGGATTTGGATAATAACACTGTTCAGCCCCCAAGCAGTGTTGTGTGAAGGCAACATCACTGGCTACAAGGTAGTGATAAGTGCACATAGTGACGTGCATGCAGGGTCAAACCGCGGACTACTTGGAACCCATGAGACATCCCCAAGGTGTAGAAACCTTGTTCTAGCACCCTCCCATACTACTTTGGGTGAGACCTCAGTCCGCGCTTCGCGGACTTTTGCTAAAAGGGCCAGTAGTACTGGGATTTGTTTGGCTAAATCATCTCTGAATCTGGGTCAGACCCCAACAAGCCAACAAATGGTTCTGTTGTAGTCTAGTTGGTTAGGATACTCAGCTCTCACCTGAGAGACTTGGGTTTAAATCCCATCACGAAAGATGTCATCCACCAGATTTCTTGGCTTCCTTGTAAGGGAAAGGACCCCACGACGATAGCCGGGAAAAGTAGCAATTTGGTTCTTGTAGAGGCCATGAAGGCAAAGTATAAGCTGTAGAAAAAGAAGAGGGGCTACGCTATCTCTAGCATCAAGGAAAAGGGGGTGAATTTAGCCACCTAACTCCTAGCTGGTAAGGTGATGAGAAAATGCCACGCTGATGAGTTACTAGTGCCGGTGGTTGCATTGGCCAAAAAATGCGCAGAGGGGGTCCAATTCAACTTGGCCGAGTTCCACTGTGAGGAGTTTTTGTTAAAATATTGTGAAGCCCAAGAGAAGGGTAAGACCTTCCACTACACGTGGTTGCTCTTATCCATCTTGCTGGTAGTGAGAGAACTGCTAGAGGATAGTCAGTTCCCGAACATTGAGTGAGACTTACCAAAGGCCGTGAATTATGCTTCACTCTGGGCCACCAAGGACGCGAAACAAATCTATGACATAAAAATTTTATGGGTGCTCATGGAGGCGAGCATCTGAATGTGGATCAACAAGAGGCCGCGCCTGTCACCTATGGTGCACAATAGTCTGCAGAGTTTTGCAGAATTCAAGGCTGATATGCATAACATATAGATCAGGGCACAAAATGATCCAGTGAAGTAGTGGATGAAGCTACCATTTGTAGCCACTAACAACGTGATATTTATAGTATTGGAGAAATGGCCTCCCGAGTGGAACACCCCAGATTTGGCGAAACTAGTGAAAGTGGTAGCACAAAAAAAGAAGGATAATTCCAAGCTGCGCGTCACCCAACTGGTCGCAAGAAGGTAGAACAAAAATGTGGCAGCTAAGGTAAGAGCAACCCGTGAAGTGGCACAGGAAGTAGCGGAGTAGAAGAAGGCCACAGAAGTAGCAACAACAATGCAGACAACAGAGGCTGCAATGGTATAGGCAGAGGAGGGCCAAGAAACATCCTCAAGGTAGGAGGCAAAGGACACAGAAATAGTAGAAGGGAGCGCATACCTAAGGACCACATCCACACAGCTCAAATTACTGTGCAGCACAAAGAGACTAGGTCCAAGGAAGAAGGTCAAGGCCTTGAAGCTGGCCATTGACCCGATCACCTTAATTGAAGGTGATCTCCATGACATCGGTGAGATGGTCTGCAATGTCACCAATGAAGCACTCCAAGAGTTTATGATGGAGCACCAGAATGTGTTGGGGGCCTTCATGGCATAGCTACGAGAGTTACAGGTGCAGGCCCCTCAAGAAGGTACCTTGTCTAACCACATCGTAGCAGGTACTTCAGCAGCAGAGCATATGTTGCATGCAAGGATGGATAACACAATAGTGTTGCCAGAGGGAGTGTTAGTATCATCAGATGTGATGGACTGAATGACTGTTAGCATGATGAAAGGCCTTGGCCTTAATCTAGCAGCCCATCCATGGGAAACACTCTATCAGCTATAGGATGGAATAACAACAGAGATGTGTGTTAGGGAGAACCACGCGATCCAAGTTCTTAGTGAACATAAGATCAATATGGGGCAGCTCAGCTTACAGCGTGATGAGTTGGTGTCATAGAAACAAAGGTTGGTTTAGACGGTAGATGACACTTGCTGACGCATCCTAGAGCTGGCTATCGCAGTAAATCTACCAGTGGAAGTGCAAATCCATAGTTTGGCTAGTGGAGTCCGTGACGTGAGAGAAGAGACAACAAGGGTGTAGTTGGAGCTGAATCTCCATATCGCCAAGTTGTAGTTGAAGGTGTAGCCTTCCACGCCCTCGAAAATCAAAGAAAAACACACAAGCACTATTACAGTAGGGTTGGAACAGATTGGAGGTGTAGCGTGCGACTGTACCAACAAGTTGGAACAGGTGCTTGAGGTCCTCACAAAGTCGCAGGAGGACCCCAACATCTAGTGGTTGGAGATAGAGGCACATGAATTCCAGCAATAGTACGACAACATCAGGGGGACTGTGTAAATAGTATTCCTTACTCAGCAGCTTGCAAGAATGCAGCAATCCAAGGAACTAAAGGAGAAGGTGGATGCAACATGCCATAAGGAAGAAGTTCTCAAAGCGTGCATCCAGCCATGGATTGACGAAGCCTTCACAATCATGGTAGATATTCAAGGAAATCTCTCATAGATTCAAGGGATGCATGCACAGATTCGACACAGCACACCAAAAACAGAGGGCTCTGAATAGAGAATGCACCAGGTACAACAAGCAGCAACTTAGTGCGCTGTAGACATCAAGACCATTCGGGACTAGTTGGAGGGACTTCACACCAAGATTCAACGTAGCACACTAGAAACAAAGGGCTGTGAAGAGAGAATGCACTAGGTACAAAAAGCAGCAGCTTAGTGCGCTGCAGACATCAAGACCATTCGGGCCCAGCTGGAGGGACTTCGTACCAAGATCATTGCGTTGGAAAAGTGACTTGAGGGTGAGTCATGATGTTTGTGTTGGGGCCCTGTTGGGCATGGAATCACCCCAAAACATGGTTTGGGGCTCAAAGCCCAAGTTCTAAGTAATATTATTGTAAAAACTCCACGAATTGCGGGCACAAAGCGCAAATTGTATGTTAGAGTCATAGGGCTATCTGCCATAAGTTTTGAATGTAGTGTCGACCTACCCATGGTTTGTGGACCATGGGATGGTATAAATAGAGCGAGGCTCTAAGTTGTAAAGTAGTAAGTTAACAAACGGATGGAGTCTAAAAAATAGTGAAGCATAGAGCAAAATTCTAGTATCTTGGGTCATAGTAGTAGGAAGAGGCTCTATAGCTGAGTGCACAGAGGCGTGGTAGAGTCCGCAGCTGAGTGCACAGACCCCTGTAACTGAGTCCGCAGGGTGGAGTCGAGTCTATAACCAAGGAAGAAGAATAACAAAGAGAAGTTTTATCTGAACTTTGTGTATTCATTCTTAACTTATTACATATCAAGTGCAATTACACTGTTTATTTACTAGGCGCTTTTGTATGAATGGTGAGTATTGTTATGTATAAATGAAAGCATACATATAAGCTAAGTTAATCAACTAGTATTGGGTTCCTAGTAAGGATTTGGATAATAATACTGTTAGGCCCCCGTGTAGGGTTGCGCGAAGGCAACATCATTGGTTGCGAGGCACTAATAAGTGCATGTAGTGATGTGCATGCAAGGTCAAACCGCGGACTACTTGGAACCCATCAAACATCCCCAGGGTGTGGAAACTTGGTTCTAGAACCCTGCCATACTACTTTGGGTGAGATCTTAGTCTGTGCTCTGTGGACTATTGCCGAAAGGGCTAGTACTGGGATTTGTTTGGCTAAATCATCTCTGAACCTAGGTCAGGCCCCAACAAGCCAACAAGGGCATGTGACCTCTAACTCTTCATAGTAGATCTTCTTGAGGTACTTACTCAGTGCCAGCTATGGAAACTTCTCATGGTCTCCTAGGTCCCAATCCTCCATTTTCAAATTTGGTATCCAAGCTAGCACTGGTCCCTCAAACCACACATTATCTGGTAGTAAAGGCGTAGAGACCATGAACTATGTAGAATTCAGATCTTTGGGCACCTTCACCATGGATTTTCTAGGTGGTATGTACATCAATAGTAGACTTATTGGCTCAACCTCCTCTACATCAATCTCCCTAATTCCCTCGCATAGTTCTTCCTCATCTAGGTCCAATGGCTCCATTGACTATTTGGACTTATCCATTTTTCCCTTTTGGCATATTTTTGTTGGATTTTTCTACGACGATTACTACACTGGAGCTTGTTGAGGCTTCTTTTGCTTCGTAGATGGCTTAGACCTCAGCAAGCTAGGTGCTGCAGTAGGAAATCCTATAGGTATAGGTTGGGTCATCGCTGTCTCAAGTGGGCTTGGCTCTATCTCAGAGCGAGTTGTAGTCATTCTCTCAAGGAATTTTTTATAGTAGCAATTAGGAAATTTTGTGAACTACAGTCATGAAATAAGTTCCTCCCAATTCGGCTCAGACATATAGTACTTTACTTAGCACAAAGCAAGGCAAAAAATCTTGAGGAAAATGCTTAGGAAGCAAAGTGTTTGAATGCGACACAGTATGCCTTATTTATAGACCAATTTGAATTCAAATCCAATTGTTCCCTCCAACTCCAAGTCATTAATGCACATTTGGTGGTATATTTCCAAAGATATGCACTATAAATTCTTTTTCCCCGCTCCTTCCAATGGAAAAATTGCCATCAAATAGACTACAGTGCATCCAATGGTCATTTTTCGGTCATGCGACACAGGACCTATCGACCTAGCACATCTCCTTCGATGCAGCTTCCCCCGGTGCCATCCATCAACTTGTTGCGTAGCCCCTTCACTTTTCCTTTTTGACTTTTGGACAATGTAATTTATAGTCTTGTACTTCCTTGTACTTACCTGGAGTACTAAGACTATCCCGCAATCATATAATCATTGTGAAAATTTTCTTTTCCATTGTAGTCCTTAGAGAGATCTTTCTAATGGGCTATCATGCACATCAAATGGAGATAATATGGCCAAGTCATGACCTCGTGAAGTTGGTTGTCCAACTCACCCCAATGAGGCCCATAAACTCTTGGTGTTACATCTCCTTGGGTTAGGGTTTTGGTAGTTTAGGGTTTGCCCTTATTGTTCAATAATAAAAAGGCCCGTGAGCTTCATTGTGGTTCAGTTCAGAGGCATGTAGCCGCCACATCTCTTCTCAAAGATAAGCTACCATCACCCTTGCTGGTGTATTTCCATTTCTGTTTGTAAGCATATTTTAGTATTTTACATTAATCAAATGAAGTATTATTTCCACTGCATCTCTGTGTTTATGGTTATCTCTGTAATTTGTTGCATTCTTCTTTAAATCTGGATCAGTGGTATCAGAGCAGTCTACTTTTTTTCTCATTTTTTCTTTGCATGTCCCCAACGAGATCGGGATATAAAGAGTTACAATTTGAACTGGTCGAACCTTTGCAAGAGTAGCCTCACAAATCCCAACGGCCTCCCATGGCATATGAAAAGAAAGAAGAGGGGGTAGGAGAGCCTATCAAGATCTTACTCGAAGAAGCCCTCAAGTGATAAAGGAATGAGATGATGGACAACTTTGCCCAGATCCTTTAGTGGCTACCCAGGGGCGATGCATCGGCTTCCAACAACTACTCTAGAAATGCCACACCATTCAAGGTACAAGTTAATTATTAAATCCCCATATTCGAGGGTCCAATAGATGTAGATACTGTCGATAAATGGTTAAATCTGCTAGAGGGTCATTTTTCTCTTCACGATTTTTCCGGTAGAGAAAATATTATTCTCTCTCTTCTCAAAAGCATCCCCCCATGTCAAGGACTGGTGGGAAACATACTACGAGTAGAAGGACGAAAGTAAAGGCTCACTATTTTCAGTGGCACCCATTTGGAATTCATTCTAGGATGCCATCAAGGAGTAGTACTACCCTGTCAGAAGCTATGAGGATCAATACATAAAGTGGACCACGTTGTGGCAAGTAAGGGACCAAGACGTGCCAGAGTTTACCAATATTTTCCATACCCTTTGCACAAAGTTGGGTATCAAGGATTCAGAGCAGCAGTTGGTACTCAAATACCACAACTGTTTGCACAAGTACATCCAAGAAGAATTAGAATTCTTGAACATCTCCTCGCTCAGCATGGCATACCGATATGCCGTCAAGGTCGAGAAAAAGTTTAAACAGAAGAAGCAAGACTTTGGATCTGTGAATCTAAAGCAAGAGAAAGGTGCCCCCAAACTACAGAACAAAGGATGAAGCCAAGGTGGGGTGGCCCAAGACAACCTGCCAAAAATGCAAGAAAAAATCAGCACCGTGAAGCCGAAAAAGGATGCGGGAAAGTGGTGTGAGTTCCATAAGAGCTCCACTCACAAAAAAAGTGAGTGTTAGGCCAAGCAGTCACTAGTGGTTGAGCTAAAGGTTTCAGAAATAAATGCATGTTCCAACTCTGAGTCAGAACCCGACAAGGGGAATGACAAATGGAAGCATATTATCGATGTGGAGCCCAATGCCACTATTTCCACCATGAAGATCCAGAGGAGGAGAAGCATCTCTTCCACTACCAAATGTGGGTAAAGGGCTCCTCACTATAGTTCATTATTGACAGTGGGAGCCAAAAGAACATCATTTTAGCAGAGGTCATGAAGCGGCTAGGCTTACCGACCACAACACATCTACAACTGTACACCATTGGGTGGCCTAACCAAGGACGAGATCTTCACATGAGCCAGGAGTGTCACCTTCCATACAACATCAAGCCCTTCATAGATGAGGTATTGTGTGACATTGTGCCCCTTGAAGTTTGTGATGTATTATTAGGACAACCATACTTGTGGAAGCAACATGTTGTGTATGAATCAAGGCCCTATGTTGTTATTGTTACTTTGGGAAATAATTTGCACAAGATACTGGAGGTAGCACCACCTACTATCATCTCTTTGGTTACTACAAAACAATGCAGTAAGCTCATTTCCAAAACCGAGAAATTTCTTTTCCTGATGATACGCCCTCAAGGAAAGAAGAAGATAGTGGCCACAACATCTAGAAAGGGCCCCTCTGCACGACAACTACAGATGGACAAGGTCATGGAGGAGTACAAGGACATATTCACCTCCCCTGTAGGGATTCCTCTGCACTATCAGGTCAAGCACTCCGTCAATCTGACCCCAAGTGCACCACTGCCCAATGGACCAATCTATCGATGCTCCGTTCTGGAGAACAATGAAATCAAGAGGCAGATTTAGGAGTTGCTACAGAAAGGTCACATCTGTTTGAGTTCATAGCCCTGTGGGAGACTGATCGTGTTGGTATAGAAAAAGGATGGGACATGGAGAATCTGTATTGACTATTGGGCACTAAACAAGATCACTGTCCATAGTAGGTGCCCGATCCCATAGATTGATGACCTCCTAGACCAACTGAAGGGGGAAAATATTTCAACAATATCGATTTGAAGTCAGGATATCACCAGGTACCAATCGAACCCTCTGATGTGTGGAAGAATGCCTTCAAAGCCAAGGAGGGCCTTTTCGAATGGTTTTTTATGCCTTTCGGATTGACGAATGCTCCTGCAACCTTCATGAGGCTAATGGATGAAATCTTGCAGCCATTCACCACCTCATTTGCAGTGGTATACTTGTATGACGTCCTAATCTTTAGCCAGAGTTGGGAAGAGCACCTCCACCACATCTGACATGTCCTTCAAACACTGCAGAAACACAATTTATGTGCGAATTTGGAGAAATGAACTTTTGGCTTGACCCAAGTTCACTATCTGGGATACATTATTGATGAATAGGGGGTGCATGTGGATCTAGCCAAGATCAAAGTCATTTGGGATTGGCCATCTCCAAGCACTCTAACAGAGCTTCGTAGCTTTCTAGGTCTTTCCAACTTCTTCCACAAGTTTTTGTTGGAATTTTCTCATATCACTTGGTCCTTGAGTCAAGTCTCCAAGGGAGGGGTAAAAGAAAAATTATTTTGGTTTGAATCTCAATAGAGGGGATTCACAGAGTTGAAAGATTGCCTTTACTCGACACCAGTGCTCGCATTACCAGACTTGCAACAACCATTTGAGGTCGAGACAGATGCCTATAACTATACTATTAGGGCAGTCCTTACTCAACACAGACATCCAATGGAATATCACAATGAGACACTTTCAGACACTGTCTGGAAGTATCCCACTTATTACAAAGAGATGTATTCCAATGTGAAATGCTTCCAAAAATGGAAGCATTACATTTTGGGGAAGGAAATGGTCATCCACACAAACCATCAACCCCTGTAGTTCATACAGACCCAAGGGAAATTGTAGAATGATTACCATCAGAAATGGTCCACATACCTGCAATAGTTCCATTTGAATATCAAGTATAAGAAGGGTAGTACCAATAACGTTGCATATTGCCTCATTCGACCACCGATCATGGCGTTAACCACAGTACTCAACTCTTGTGGGCACGAGACTTATGATTGGCCACTTCTCTATAAAAGCGACCCAAAATTCGACCACACATACCAGACACTCTTGGAGGGTCAACATGTTCCATATTTTCACATCTATGCTACCCTATTATGCCACCTGCGTTACCTTTTTGTTCCTTCAAGCAAGCGTGCCAAGATGATTTGGGAAGCACACTACAGTCGGGCTTCTAGGCATTTCAGAGTCGAGAAAATGGTGGCAGTACTGTAGAAGTATTTCAATTGGCCCAATCTTCGACAAGATGTCAAGAAGTACATCAGGTCATGCACTGCTTGCGCCATTGCCAAACTGACCATAAAGAAGCAAGGTCTCTATACTCCACTGCCTACCACTAGTCGACCTTGGGAATCCATCTCCATGGATTACATGTCAGGCCTTCCTTCCACTAAGCATGGAAAAAACTGTGTTTTTGTGGTCATTGACAGGTTCTTGAAGATGGCCATTATGGCGACCTGCAAGAAGAATATCACCACCGAATCCACTGCTAAACTCTTCTTTGAACAAGTGTGCGTACACTTTGAGATCCCACAATTTATCATCTCAGATCGGGACAGCAAGTTCCTCAGTACACTTTGGTCCAGTCTCTGGTCGATGCTGGACACCAAACTCACTAAGTCCACAGCCTTCCATCCTCAAACTGATGGCCAAATAGAGGTTGTCAACAGGATGATTGTACACATTATACACATGTACAACTCAAATCATCCATGCACATGGGACAAGAGCCTCCCCTATGTTCAACACAACTACAATCAGGCTCTCCATAGCTCAACTAGACACAACCCTTTCCAAGTGGGCTTGGGATTCTAGCCACTATGTCCCATTGATGTGGCCATGCCATTTGCAGCTACTCAAACAGATTTGACTCAAGTACAGTTTGAAACAGATAAGGTAAATAGATTCATTGAGTACATCCAACGTATTTTCCAGTAGGTCCATGACATTCTGGAGAAATCAAATGCCAAGTACAAGTAGAGACATGCTGGTGCCACACAAGTTTCAGGTGGGCGACAATGTCTAGTTTCATTTGCAAAAGGAACACCTTACCAGAGCCTATCAGAAACTCAATCCACTCCAATATTGTCCTTACACCATTACTAAGGCTATGGGAGATAATGCATTTGATCTTAGCTTTCCCCCGTTCCTTGGCCTGCACCCAATGTTCAATGTGGACCACCTTTGGCCATACTTTCCATCATTACTAGACACATCTAACATTGCAGATTAGGTCAAACCCACATAGTTAAATCTAGACTGCAATAGTTAAATCAAAATCGCATGGAACAAGCTACAACTGATCAGACCATGGACACATATATCAGGCACACTTTCCAGCAGAATATCCAACTGTATCGAGTTGTAAAAGTAGGCCAACTCCTTCACCAGGGCAAGTGGTTCACCAGGGACCAAGTTCAGCAAACGTTTGCTCATATCATGGAGGAACTCAATGCAATGGTCACCATTGCTTCCTGAGGGGGAAGGAATGATCCAGGTCAATATTGGTGGCCACCTGCCAATTCCACTTGGACCCCCACCATTGCTTCTTTCAGTTTTCAATGTCCTTAATTGTAGCACAGTTTGTTATTTTTAGCAGTTTTTTGGGTCCTAAACTTCCAGAGCCGTTTTGAGGCCCTAAACAACATTTATTTTGGAAATCTACCGTCGGTGATTTTATATCTAAAATCGTCTTTTTCGTCGTAGTCCTAAGAGATATATTTCCAATGGGCTATCATGCACGTCAAATGGAGATAATATTACCAAGTCACGACCCCGAGAATTTGGTTGTCTAACTCACCCCAACACGGACCATAAACTCTTGGTGTTACATATCCTCAGGTTAGGGTTTTGGTTGTTTAGGTTGTGCTCTTATTGTTCAATAATACAAAGGCCCTTGAGCCTCATTGTAGTTCAGTTCAAAGGCATGTAGCTGTCACATCTCTCTTCGGAGATAAGCTACCATCGCCCTAGCTAGTGTATTTCCATTTCTATTTGTAAGCATATTTCAGTATTTTACATTAATGAAATGAAGCATTATTTCTGCTACATCTCTCTGTTTATGGTGTCTATTTAATTTGTTGCATTCCTGTTTAATTCTAGATCAGTACAACTTCAATTGACTCCCATTGACTTTTCTCAGAAATAGTTTCCCATTTAGCTTCACGAGTTGTACTACACCTCCATCTATAATTTCCTTCACAACATATGTTCCCAGCCAATGCATTTGAAATTTTCCCTGGAACTTTTTGAACTTACTGTCATATAGAAATTCTAAATCTTCGATCTTGAAAGTGCACTATTTGATATGGCAATCATGCCATGCCTTTTCACAGTCCTTTTGTACCTGCTGATGAAATCCATCATATAAGTGATCCTCCTCTAATTCAACAAGCTATGCGAGCCATTATTCCATGGTATCCCAGTCAGCCATGTCTGTAATTGCTACAATCCATAAACTTGGCACTATATACTCCATGGGAATTACAACCTCTTGCCCATATGCCAATCTAAATGGTGTTTTTCCTGTCAATTTTTTTGCAAGTAGTCCTATACGCCCAAAGCACCACTGGTATGCATACATCCCAGTCATTTCATTTCACGTTGCAAATCTTCGTTAAAGCACTTTACAAAATTTTGTTGAAGGCTTCTACTGTGTCATTCTCTTGAGGGTGATAAGGTGTACTCTTCTAATGATATATCTGGAATTCCTCAAGTAATGCATAAATTGTCTCATTCAAGAAGTGCATGCCCCTATCACTCATCAAAATCTTAGGACAACTGAACTGAGACATGATATATTTAAAAATAAAGTTCACAATGGTATATTCAATGGAAATTCATCACTCTGGATGACCTCCCCATTCTCTGATAGACACCGCGTGCCCTGCAATATATTTTGGAGTCCTTATGCATAGTCGACCACCAATGTCCTGCGTGTAAAATCATCTCTGCAATTTCTCTTCCGCATAATATCCTCATGTTATTCCTCCATGCACTTATACAAGGATAATTTTCCTCTCATACTCTAGAACATACCTACATAGTATTTCATTAGAGCCCATTTTATATAGATGTCCGGCGATAACAGAGAAATCTACAACTCGAACCACTAGTTCCTTCTTCTGTTGTGTCCAATACCCTCTAGGAGATGTACCTGTAGACAATAATTAAATTATATCTGCAAAACAATCATCGGTGACCTGAAAAGTGAAGAGATACACATCAAGAAACCCTTCCTCCAGACTCATGGGCTCATCTCCATTCTCAATCTGCGATAGGTGATCTAGGCCATAATTCAGGCACCCTAGTTGCACAATTACTTCGAAATCATATTTTTGGAAAAGCAGAAACCATTTGAAAATCTCCCCCCCCAACAAAGGCTTGTTTACCAAGTATTTTAGAATGGAATGATCTGCATACATCTTAAAGTGTGCACCCAATAGATAGCACTTGAATTTTCGTAGCGCATACAACCATTTCTAAACCATAGCACTCTGTGGTTGACTAGTTATTTTCCACCTTTGAAAACTTTCTACTGGAAAATGATATTGGATGGTCAATATATCCTTCACCTGGTTGGGTCAGAACAACTCCTAGCGTGATACTGGAAGCATCGACATGAACTTGGAACTCTTTCTTCTAGTCGGGGAACGCTAAAATGGGCACGGTGACCATTTTCTCCTTCAGAATATCAAAACCCTTTTGGCAGTCCTCATCCCATTAAAATGTCACTTTCTTTTTAATAAATTTTCCATGGGCATAATGATCTACGAATACGATTTGATGAACTTCCTATAATATCTCGTATTTCCTAAAGTTGTTTGCATTTGTTTAACACTCTTTAGAGCTTCCAAATTGACGATTACTGCAATTTCGGTAGGGTCTACCATCAATCCCTGCTTGCAAATAACATGGCCCAAGAGTATCCCATAGGGTATGTAGAATATGAATTTCTTCAAATTAAGGGCTATTTGATGCTTCTAACAATTATCCAACATGAGGCATAGACTAGCAACATGTCTCTTTACTAAGCCGAACATTGTCTAGTCATCGAAGTAGACCTCCAGAAATTAATGGATAAATTCCTTGAAAAACACAATTACCACCCTAGAGAAAATTGCAAGGACATTCTTAAGCCTGAAAGGCATCACGGTATACTGAAAACAACTCTATTTAGTCACAAAGTTGGTCTTACTCTAGTCCTCCAGCATGATCTTAATCTAATGGTACCCGAAGAATCCATAGGTGAACGAATAGGATTCCCATCCACCAACATTCTCCAGTACCTCATCCGTCAATGGCGTAAGGGATGTATCATGGGCACATGCATTATTCAACTTCCTTAAGTCTACACATATCTAAATTTCACCCCATGTTTTATTTTGTTGAACCATGGACTAACCCAGTCTGATTCCTCGATAGGTTCAATGATACTGGCTGCAAGCATTTTATCCAATTCCTTGCACACTTTTTCCTTGTACTTAGGATTTAATCAATAGGGGTGTTGTTTCACTAGCTTTGCATTTGGCTTCAAAGTGATCTTCATGACTCCCAGATCCCCTACTATCCCTTTTAGATCAGAGAATTTGGTGGGAAACTAGTCCTAATACTCTCGCAATAGCGCCATGAACTTATCTATTATATCTTCGTCCCAATAGTCTCCTATGTTCGCGAACATCAGATGTGCTTATGATCCAATATTCACTTGCTTGGTATTTAAGCATTCTAATATATCAAGGATTTCTGCCTTATGCCCCTTGACTTCACGTTATCCTTCAGACTCAGGAATGTGGATGTTCCTAGGATCTTCATGGCTGTCCTTCACAGTCACATTGTATCATTCAAGTGCATGGCGTAGCTACGTACCCCAATCTAGTTGTAACCATTCAACCAAGTCTTCAGGCATTCAAAATATTACAACTTTAATCTACTGTAGTGGCTCATCAATACATTCAAATCCATATTCAAAGCTAAAAGTTAGTAGAAAACTTTCTTTCAAAACATCCCATTCTGCGGTTCCATGTCATAGCTCCCTTTCTAGATGCCAATTCATTGGGATTGTATCCAAAGTGTGGCAAAAGATATGAGCCCACTTCAGCTGCAGTTCCTCTCCCCATGCCTTTATCCAACGAGCTAAGTGCTTGCGCAGATCATCCTTCCTTGTGTATTTCTCAGCAATGCAGGTATTAGCATACCCAAATTGTAACTTCATCATTCTGTGGTACTCCTTCCAATATGCAAAAAAAAAAATTATGCATACCCCACCAATGAGCAGGCATAGCTTGCAGCACAATTTCTAGTGCTTGGACCCAATGTTCATCCAGTACATCCCTTTCAAATTTATCCAGAAATAAATTGACATCCTCTAAATCATCATAATACAGTAAATTGTGTACCTCGATGTATATAAATTGTAATATTTGGTAAGTCTGTTGGAGCGCAATGATGATACTTCATGCAATTGGTTCTTCCAGTGTTCGATCTCCTCATCTGATTCTGAACTACAAGAGTTGTCCTTCTCCCACATGATTCACCCATCTTCCATGGGTTTAGTCCAATCTTCATCCCATTTAGTCAACTTATAGATCTACTCAATTTCATCATCTTCCTCATAATCACGGATTGTTTCAATAAATCATGCACCTTCAACTGGATCCAATGGCACAATCACCCTTAATTCTTTCTTTTCAAATTTCATAATGCGATTCTTTAGATTCATGACTCTATTCATGTCAAATGCCCAATTAATTTCAAGTAGTGTTGGATATGGGTTACTGTCGTCCACTATTTTTATCACCTCAAAGTCGACTATGGCGCTCACCCCTTCAATATCCATAGTCACTCCATGTAGGAACACCATAGGAATAATCTTTTGCTAATTGGCCATTCTTAGCTGATCGAGGACCACTGTAGCATTGGTCTTCCAATTCTTTCCCAGGTTTTCTTTGGCATAACATTTTCATCAGACCCTAAATCAAGAATTACCTAATCCATTTCATATTTTCCAATCTAAGCAGTTAATCTCATTTCATGGTCAGCTCTCTTCTTATTTTTTCCCACCTTATGTACTGCACGTTGTTCTATTATAGGCTTATCCTTACCAGTGAAATTATCTATCCATTCTACAGTTCTTCTACTACCTTCTTATCCATTAGGAGTTTCATACACATTTTTAAAAATGATGCTAATAATGACGGGCCTATCTCCCATGCAATACTGGGCTCTTCAAACTTTCCCTTATTTTGGTTCCTTGATGTGGAGGCTCCTTCATCCATGAAGCTCCTCTTTTCTTCCATAAATGTTTCCTTCACCTTATTTACATCAAATCTAGTTTCCTTATCAACAACCTTGTGAATCCATACATCGGCTTCCAGCTATTTCCCATTATCTTCTCAAGTAGCCATACCGCTTCGCATAACAATATTGACACTAGGCTCATCTTCATGAGGCTCTGACCTCATTATCTATATGTTCTACATAGGCTACTGGGTTTGAGTCTTTTATTCCATATTTGCAATAAGAACTTGGAAATCTTCTAAACATTGTTGAACTGTTGAAAATATTGGCAGGAAGGGTGCGTTGGGTTCTGACAACCCGCGTAAAATGACCTGCTTCCCCACAATTGTAATAGATGATCTAACCACGACTCCTTTCGGCTCCTCCTCCTCACCCTCTTCCTCGGCCTTGGAATCCTCCACATGCCATAGTTACACCCTGATATTGAGGATGAGTCTCTACTTGTATTCTATACATAGGGGTTCTATCCATCATTAATTCATAAATTCGACAATGGTGCTCATCATGACCTACAGATTTGTAGAGATTACAAAATAATTGTTGGGGGTTCTATAATTTTTTTTGTAGTAAATGAAAATTATTTGTCACATGTTGTCCTATAACCTATAAAATAGCACACCACGATATTACTCCTGTGCTTGAACCAGTGGTATTTTCGGGCTTCAGGGAGATAGGGCCTCCCCCAATAAGAAAATCTTGATAAACTGAGTAATGGTCTTGATTGTGACCATGGCCTTGGCATTTCAAGCACCAAAATTTTGCGCGAACCTTGGTCTCGACCTGCTTTCCCTTCTTGAGGCTCTTCAACTCCATATATAAGCTAGCCAACTATGACTGAACTTGTTGCACCCCAAGATTTGTATCCTAAATGGGCAAAGATTCCAATCTCATAGAAATCTCTACTGCTTAGAGTTGTGTGCCAATTTTATGTTGTGACATCAGAAATCTCAGTTATGGTAAAGTGAAGCAATGTACCAATCCCTGTTTTGATCATCAGTGATATGCATATTAGCCTGCTGCAACAAACATTTCAACCTCTGATCAAAGTCCCATGTAGACTCATCCACCTTCTACTAGATCTCTTTAACCTCTATCACTGCCTGGGCCTATGACTTAGGCTTTGTGAATTCATTATTGAGTGCTTGCTTCATTTCATCAAGTGTTATAGTTGGATGAGCCGAACCACACTTAATATACCACCTTAGCACTCTATCCTGCAGTGTCATAACCAACTGTGCTTTCTTAAAATCATCATTTGTAACCTGCTATTATTTCCACACGGCATCTGCTACAATCCAAAACTATTCAAGGTCTTCTATCCCCATATCTCTAAATATGGGCATCTTCATAGCATTGGCCATATTGAATAGTGGAGGTGGAGGTGGAGGTGTATGTGTAGGTCTGTGAGGCAAAGGTGATGGTGGAGGTGGAGTGGATGGATTTGGTATCCCCGCAATACCTGACCTTACCATCTGTACCACACCTAGAGGTGTCCTCAGAACACTACTTTCTTTGTCACTGTTAGATGCTCCCAACAAAGGACTATATTTAGCACTTGAATCTAGGTCTCTTCTAAATGTTTTTCCACTTTGTGTAGCTTCCGTCAGATCTCTTCGAAACATTAATTCAATGGCATAACCCTTTTCTTGCATAATAGCATTATAATCCAAGTCTTCAGGGATTTCAAATACTTACATCTTGGTCCTTTGAAGAATCATCGGTCTGCTTCTCTATAGCTTACAAATGTATCGATCATGAATTCAATGATGAATCTTCCCAAAATGTTATCGATCTAGTAATTGACAACCCTCATGATCTTTTTTTCTAAAGCTTCGAGATCCCTTACCAACTCTGGAGTCCACACAATAGGGTTTTCACTTCCATGTTCCATGGATATCTACAAATTTCAACAACCACTATTATAATATGCACGAAAAAGAGAAAAAGAAAATGTTGTGCTTCTCTATGTACAAATATCCATTTAGCCACTCTTCCTTCGATGGTGCATATTCATGTCTTCTTGAGCTAAAAATTAGTGCAACTTATGGTCTATCCACTTCTTGATTTATTTCTTAGTTGGGAACCATTTATTTGACATCACACGCTCCTCAGATGGATCCAGGTCTTGGAAATGGAACCATTTGTTGGCGTGAGGGGTCCTAACCCAGGTTCAGAGTTAGCTATGACAACCAACAAAACCTTAAAACATTGGCCCTTTTAGCAAGAAGCAGCGTAGCGTAGGCTGGATTCTCATCCAAAGCAGTATTGGAGTTGACAAAACTAGGTTTCTACGTTTAGAGGTCTGTGTGATGGGTTTTTGTTACTTCTAGGGATTTATCCTAACCTTCACAAACCCTAACCATTTAAATGCAAAATTCACATTAATTTACCAAAAACAAAATCTAACCCTTTGCGGAACAATTTAAACATTCATAATATTGATTAAACATGTAGATCTACCACTTTTGCACATCAATTAAGTGCTTCTTCAGATATATGTAGAAAACAGAGTGAGTACACATAAATTGCATAAGTAAATGTTAAAGGAATAGATACACACGTATAGCTCCAAAATAGTCTTTATTAGATATAATCCTTCTGTTACATACTCTCCTTCCCCATGCACCCAATTGCAGGGGCTCGTGCACTTAGCTTGCAGACTTACCAGGGTCTTCGCGCACACAACTGCAAGATCCATCCCCTTCGCATAAGTACAGAAAATAGACTTTTCTACCTCAGACTAATTGCCTATACAATGATATTCAACATCAACTTACTTCCTATGACTCGCTATGACTCCTTTATATAGTTTCTTCCATTACAATACCATGGTTCATGAACCATGGGTGGGTCACGAAACATCCTATCTTCTAACAAACTGAGGAATTAAAGTTCGTTTGACTCCTACGACCTATGTGCTCTTCTCCTTAAAATTCAGAGACTTTACATAATTAACAAATTTGATTACAAAATTTATCCAAGGGGACCCTATCCCAACACAAAGATTGTTAATCTCTTGGAATAATTCAAAACTAATATTTTGAGTACATTAAATACATAGTTGGATGTCTTGCAGGTAAGATAGAAACAAGCAGAGGTAGAACAAGATTTAGCCATTTTTTCCCTCACTACCGAAAGAAGCATAAATGCAAAGAGTGTATGTTCAATGCAGTTGAAATATATGACATATGTGTCAAAGATCATTGCACATAACATTGTCCATCACTCCAAAGATTGAAATTTGTGTTCAAGGAGGCATAGGAAGACCTTGAGTCAACATATCTTATGGTGTAACTATGACAGTGGTAAAAACACCCTCGGGGTATGATCCAAGACCCTGCTTTGTTTCGTTCTAGATAGTATACCCAATAGAAGATTCTCAAGTCATAGTGGTAGCAACCTTTTAATATAACCTGGAAATCCAAATCATACTTTGCACTGCCATGGTCACATCAGTAGTTTGTTGGAACTTCATGGCCTAATTAACAATATCCTACAACCCCATGGAAACATTCTTCAAATAACCTATAGTTGTTGTTGGGAACAGGATCCCCCAAGGATAGTTTTGGGCTAAAAGCCCATGTTTCGGGTCAAATTTTGTAATAAAGTTGTAAAGACTCCTCATTTTGTGGTCGTAGAGCACAAAGGTGTCATGAGTCATAAAGGGTTTTCTTCCCTTAATTTTTTAAAGTAAAGTCGGCTGTAAAGATCTACCCATGGTCCATGGACCATGGGATTGTATAAAAAGAGCTAAGTAACTAAGCTCTAAGTAGTATTAACGGGTCATGAATTGTAGTAAGAAGCCTTGATCGATAAGGAGATAAGTCTAAGTTCAGGTTGTTGCATAGGTAGAGGCTCTATAGTTGAGTGCGTGGACCCTTGTAGCTGTGTGCATAGGGAAGGTGGAGTCTATAATCATCTTAAGATATCAATAAAGAGAAGTATTCTACAAATTTTGTGTCTTTGTTTCCTGTTAATGCATCTTGTCATATTGTCTATGAATTTCAGTTATAATACTTATGTGATGCATGATTGTATGTAATTATGTTGGATAATTGAACACAACTAAGGATATTTGTTTACATGGTGCTAACTGTGATTATCTGCTAAGATAAGTATGATTCTTAAGATACCTTTGGAATATGTGCAATACACTACCTTAGCAGCATGAAAGTATCTGAATAGAAGGTTAGGGCTGCACGAAGGTCAGTCGTACCCTTTCATAGAGGTATCGAAGGGAAGAATGAGGGGATAGGCAGACAGAGGCCTAAAACTTAACAACCTACGTGAAAGTAGGAATAGAAGGAATAAACTAACATCATAACCATCTCAGGGTGCAGAAACGTGGTTCCAGCATCCCCCCACACCGCTTCAGGTGAGGCTTTGGTCCATGATTCGTGGACCGATGCCGAAAAGGCCAGTAGTGTAGGGATTTGTTTGACAAACTAATGCTGAACTCGGGTTAGGCCCCACCAAGCCAACAAATGGTTCCATTAGCGGGATCAGAATCTATATAAGAGATGTATGATGTTGTATCACTAGAATCCAACTAAGAAAGATATCTGAGATTGGTTAGATAGAATATCCACAAATTCGCAGCACAAGAGAATAAAAGTCCAGAATTGACAAAGGAACAGTGGCTAGATAAGTACCTATATATAGAAATACATGAGATCTTTTTCTGTTCCTTTCCAGTGGAGCTATATGAGTGGATCGTGAAGATAGCAGATAGCCAAGGAAGGTGGAGACTTGATGGTCCTACTTTTTGGACCCTAGAATTAGTATAGAGATTCGAAGCCTCTGAGGATAATATCGCACACGTTGTTGATCATTGGCTCAATCACATCATAGGAGGATTTGTGACTGAATTCACGGTCGATACCTAAGTCAGCTACAGTGAGGTGGAGTGATGATTTTTAAAAGGTCCACAAGGTAAGTACTTGAAGTCTTTGAATACCTAAATTAAAATGTTATTGTGCGAAAAATGGGTTATGCAACTACCTTGATGTTCGAAGCTCCGCGAAGCAGAAAAACTTACAGGAACGAAGGAAGAAAGGGTCCTAAATATAGTCCACTAACTTCACCTCCACAAGGTGACAAAGAGGGAGTAGCATAGGCTTCTCTGCGAAGTTCTATTCAGTTAATAAGACAAGGATTCCTACGACTTCCACCTCCACCCACACCACCTCCAACTTCACAACCATCACCTACGACTTCACCCGTACCACCTCCACCTCCACTATGGTTCAACATGGAAAATTCAGTGAAGCTTCCTTTATTTAAAGGCTTGGGAAATGAGGACCCAGAATAGTTCTGGTTCATGGTGAAAGCTGTATGGGAAGCTCAAGGTGTTATATATTATCACTTGAATAATGTAACACTGGTTAGTGTGCTGTAGGATCTCGCGCTAACCTGGTACATTAAGTACTCTAATGATAACCCAAACATTAGAGTGGCAGACATCTAGACTGTGCTGAATAAATAATTCAGTAGGCCTAAATTTGAGGCACAACTAATTGTGGGGTTCAAAGAAATCATGATGAAGCCAGGAGAGACACCTTGGGAATTAGATCAAAGGTTGAAGTGTCAAATCCGTGAAGCTAATATGAATTTAACAGACAGACAACATTGCAAGTGGTTTGTAACTTCACTCTTGCCACACCTAAGGGTTGCACTGTCACAACAGAAGATAACAACTCAGGCAAAGGCCTTGGAGATTGCAATGAGACTGCATGAAACAATGATGCAAGATCCAAATCTAGGATTTGAGTAGATCCATGTGTAGTTGAAAAATATTTTCCTTGAGATGAAAAGTTTGAAGTAGGACAGAACAATTCGAGCAGAGGTGCACGAAGAAGTATGGTGCCTGAAATGCAAGGGTCAAGGGCATGATAAAAGCCATTGCCTGACCTTTGCAAAATACATGGAAGGAGGACAATCAATGCCTTTGAGGCCAGAAGTTCAAGAAGGACCAAGTGTGGGGCCTACATTGTGGTATGCTATATGTCAGGTAGCCAGAAAACATGCCATGAATAATTGTCATTTGCTGTAGAAGCTTGTACAAATGCCACAATTGCTGTTCTGCAACTTTTGTAGGTTGGTAGGGCATGATGAGCGCAACTATAGAAGCTATGATTTGATGATGGATAGAACACCCGCCTACAGGGTTTAGGCAGAAACAAGGCCCCCTGACCAGAATGTAGGGATGGTGTGGATAGGCTTTCAGGGGTATGGACGAGGATGAGGTGGAGGAGGACCTGATTGAGGTCAGGGACAACTAATTTTCTACAATTGCGAAGGACCAGGACACTATGCTCGTAACTGCACTAACCCAATGTGTCTGTCATGCAAATATTGCACTCTGTTTAATCATGAGACGAAGGTCTGTCCTACACTGATAGTGAGGATATGCAACAAAGGGGCACTACCACCTCAACCGATTCAGAACCTACATATGATGAAGTATAAGCCTCGTGAAGAGGATCTGAATGTGAAAATAGTGCTCCGAAGTGGAATTGCAACAGGGGATGATAAGGGTAAATAGCTCAAAGACAATGCATGGGTTCGCAAAGCTCTGGCAAAGGAGGCTGAATTGATTTGGTGTGTGCACACAAAACGTTCATGGAAGCAAAGAAGAGCTTCACTAAGGCCTCCACCTCAGGGAGCAAGGATAAGCCTGATCAGGAGATGGACCTTACTATGCTTACGACCTTCCTAGAGACCTACATGAAGTTGTTACGTGATAGCAAGGTTGTGAAAGGATTACAGGAGCTTATAAATAGATGCATTGAAAACACTCCAGGTGAACTGCACATGGTACGAAAAATTGGTAAGAATAAAACAAAGACAGGACAAGAGACAAGGCTGACCCCGTAGATAAGAGAGTATGAAATGGATCAAGTTATTTTGGATCTGGGCTCAGACCCGAACGTCCTACCAAAATAGACTTGGGAACGGATGGGAAGACCCACACTGCATTGGTATACAACTCAATTAAGGATGGAAAATCAACAAAATATCATCCCCATGGGGCGGCTGCAAGGGCTAACTGTAGATATTGAAGGCGCGAGCGCACTAGCTGACTTTGAAGTAATAGAAATTATGGATGATAGCAACCCATACCTTGAGCTCCTTGGAATTGATTGCGCAGCTCATATGAACGGGGTAATCAACCTAAAGAAGTGAAATATGATATTTGAGAAGAAATCGCTTCACGTAATAGTACCCCTAGACCCTGCTGAAGGATTGTGCTATACTAAACTAGTCCGCGATTATGAGAGCAATGATAATATCGACTGTATTTATAAGATAATAGTGTGAGAACAAGATTGACTAAATCAAATAGTGGATGGACGAATTATATGGGATCGCGAGAGTCCTTGCGCCTCAAACTCTAATGGAGAACTAGAGGGCTGGAAGAATCGGTTACATGAAGTAACCACACTGAGATGTAACAGATGACCCAGTCGTTGCACTGTGTGTCATCGAAGGTAAGAAATCTGCCCACTTATGATGGCCTGAATGATGTAGATATATTTTTGGATGAATTGGAAAGGGAGGTACCAAAGAAGTAGCGCTTCCACACTTTGGACTGGGAAATGCGTGCTACGCCCGCAAGGTGGTGGGGTATGCACAAAGGTCGCTTTGATGACTGGCGCAAATGTAGGAGGATGTTGAGAAAATGATTTGGGATGTTGAAGGTACAAACGACAAACAAATATGATGGGCAAGATGATCCACGTGCGCACTTGGCCAAATGGGTCGAGGCTTATGGATCGAAGCCCCAAACTTAATGGGTGCAGTTGTTCTGTCACACCCTGTATGTCATCCCAATGAACTGGTACTTAGAAACAAAACTTCGTCATGGTATAGGTGAATGGGATATTCTATGCGAGGGATTCATAATGACATTCATCTTTGAAGATGGGTTTGACTATATCGACGAGGTGCTACAAGAGAAAGAAACAATATTTAGGATACCACATGATCCTTTGGACCTAATTCATCGTAATTGGGCTACTCAACTGAGTCATGCACTGGAATGATATAACGTGATCGCTGAAGAAGAAGATGAGGATCCACGAAAGGTTAACATCCTTGAAACATAAGGTTTTTGTGAGGTTGAGGACCATAGTTTGAGAGTTTGGATATAACCACGCCACTGAAAACAAAACAGGTAAATATTGGTACAGAGACAGAGCCCAAATTTGCAAAGATTGGAGACTACTGGGATGATGCGATGGTGGATAAGGTTGTTGAATTTCTCTATGAATACCAGGATTTATTCCCTACCAAGCTTACGAATCTAAAAGGGATAATCGGTGACCTAGGTGTTATGAATATCATGTTGAAGCCCGACATGAAGCCGATTAAGCAAAGACCTTACTATCTCAATCCCAAGTATAAGGAGAAGGTCCGTTTAGAACGATGCTTGTGGCAAGCATCATTGAGCCCGTAGAAAAATCTGATTGGGTAAGCCCAATGGTGGTACAAGAAAAGAAGCAAAAGGATGAAATAAGGATATGCATAGATCTTAAGAAGTTTAATGAAGCTTGTGTACATGATCTCTTCCCGACTCCATTCATTGACGAAGTTTTCGACAATGAAGGTGGCCAGGAAGCTTATTCCTTCATTGATGGGTTCTATGGGTTCCATGAGATCAAGATCACATCAGAGGATAGGAGCAAGACAACCTTCGTGACCGAGTGGAGGTGTTTTCAGTACACTGTAATGCCTTTCGGATTGAAGAATGCACCTAGGATTTTTTTGTGCGTAGTTGTTGTGGCTTTCAAGGAATTTATTCACCAGTTCCTAGAAGTATACTTTGATGACTGGACTATGTTTGGGCTGATGAAATGCCATGTAGCAAGCTTGTGACTAATGCTAGATACATGTTGAAGATACTAGATCGCGCTCAATCTAAAGAAACGCATGTTTTGTGTTCCTTTTGGGACCCTGCTGGGTCATGTGGTTTGTAGACAGAGACTAATGGTAGATCCCATGAAAATCATTGTGATACTTAACTTGGAAGCACCGAGGAATGTGAAACAGTTGCGCATTACCCCAGGACATACTGGATATTACAAGAAGTTTATCAAAGGCTATGCCTAGATCACTATGCCTATGGAGAAGTTATTGAAAAAGGATGTCAAATTCTACTGGAAGGAGGAATATAAAAGAGCTTGGACATATTGAAAGAAAATATGGTCACTGTGTCAATTCTAGTCTTCCCATATTGGAAGAATGAGTTTCATGAACATGTCGACGCGTCATGAATAACACTAGGAGCAGTACCAACAAAGGCTGGCAGAGGAGACCTAGATCATCCTTTAGCATTCGCAAGCAGAAGATTATCCAAGGCGAAGATGAACTATTCCACCACCGAGCACGAATGGTTAGCCATGGTATACATGCTCTAGAAGTTTAGACACTACTTGCTAGTTTTCCATTTTAAGATGTATAAATATCATTTTGTGCTGAAATACCTAGTTAATAAACCTATGTTGGGGAGGGGAGAATCTGCAAATGGTTTTTATTGTTCCAGGAGTATGATTTTGAAGTTATTATGAGGCCTGCATGACTAAATGCAAGACTAGACCATATGTCGTGCATCGAAACACTGGAAGAGCCCACTAATTTGGAAGAGGGATTGCCTAACGTGAAACTATTTTCAATGTGCATCATGGATGGTCATTTTGAAGATATCATACACTTTCTAACAACAGGAAATACCCTAGAAGGATACACCGTCCAACCCAAGAAGGAGTTAGTGTTGTGCGCAGTAGAATTTTTTGTCTTTGTTGGGCATCTATATAAAGTGGCGTCCGACCAGATATTTTGATGTTATGTATCGAAGTTTGAAAGGAGCAGTATCCTTACAGATGCTAATGGGGGTTCCACGAGAAGACATTGTGCAAGGAGTGCGACTACGCAGAAGATTTTACGTGCAAGGTTATGGTGGATAACAATCCAACAAGATTTCAAAGCATACCACAAAGTGTGTGATGTGTGTCAAAAGACTGGTAGGCCATCGTGGAGGGGTGAGCTTCCTTTCAATCCACATATGACATCACAACCCTTTGAGAAATGGTCGATAGATTTTGTGGGACTCGTCTAGCCCCAAGGAAAAACGAGAGAAAGGTACATTATCACCACAATGGATTATTTGACTCGATGGGCGAAGGCACAGCCAATGAAGGATTACACAGGCATGATTGCTAGAAATTTCCTCTTTGAGTATATACTGATGCGATTTAGGTGTCCAAATATTTTGATGAGTGATCATGGTACACACTTTTTGAATGAAACAATTAGTGCGCTAATGGAGGAATTTCAGGTATATCGCCAGAAGAGCACGCCTTATCACCCGCAGGCTAATGAGACAATGGAAGAATTCAATAAAGTGCTAGAGAACACACCAACTAAGTTTTGTAACACTCAGCAAAGTGATGGTACCTATGCATACCCACAGTACTATGGGCTTATCGGACAACATGCAAGATGCTGACTAGACAGAGACCCTTTAAGCTTGTATATGGTGTTTAAGCAGTGATGCCCATGGAATACATTGTGCCTAGTCTGTGCATAGCAGCACTCATAGGTATGACTGATCATGGAGCCCTAGAAGAAAGGCTCGTGCAACTGGCTGAGCTTGAGGAAGAGAGGTTTCTAGCTGGCTTTCACTAACAGGTCCAAAAGCAGCATGAAAAAACATGGCATGAATGACACATTAAGTTGCACACCTTTAAGGTAAATGACATATTTTGTTATATGACAGTGAGTTTGATAAATTTCCAGGGAAATTCAAAATGCACTGGTTTGGGCCCTATGTCATTAAGGAGATTACAGATGGTGGAGAGATTCAGTTGGTCAAATTGAATGGAGATCCCTTCCCAGGAAAGGTCAATAGCAATCGATTGAAACCATACACTGGAAGTCTGGCCATGTGACTATATGAAGGTAGCATAGTCTTAGCACTCCAGGTAGATGAAAGGAGGTGCGGGACTATAAACTACACTACCCAGGTTGGGGAGCTACATGATTGGAAGATTGCACGAAGCAAGGAAGTGTCACAAGGTTCGCGACAGTGTGAAGGGAGCTGTGCTACCCAAGGAGAAATCACGCAAGTCGGCCAGAAAGTGACCATTAAAGTCACTGTTCATGATTTGATGGTAGCAATGTGGCCAAATGGAGCAGGTGGCCAGCATTTAAGACGAAATTTATGGGGCAGATCCTTGAAAATCTACTGCCAATCTAGCATTAATCAACTGAATTTGGGGGGAATGGTCGGATTTGAATTAAAAATTCCCTATAAATTAAAGGTGGCTATCCAGCAAAAAAGACTTGGCATTTTGAGAATTGTGTTGTTGAGATCTCAGGCGCACATGAATCGAGAGCACTATGAACTTCTAATAGCCAGTTCAGTATTTGAGACATTGACAATCTTGCAGGAGGACACTAATGTACAATGGCTAGAGATAGAAGTGTGTGAGCTACAACAGCGCTATGATGAGGTCAAAGGAACAACGCAAACTGTCATGCTCACAAAGAGATTGGCGAAGCTGCAGGAGGCCAAACAGCTAAAGGAACAAGTGGATGCAACGTTGCACAAGGAAGCAGTGTTGAAGGAATAACTGAAGCCCTGGTTGGATGAGGCTTACACAGTGACAACCTCTATTGAAGGAAATCTTGCTCTACAAGCAACTCAACAAAAACTTCAAGCTCACAGTTCTATAGTAATGACCAAGCAAATGGTGGAAGACGAGAAGCGAGTGGTCGCACAGTGCACCACTAAGGTCGCGGTCATAAGGGTCGAGCTAGGAGGTCTTGACTCCAAGATCTCCACACCTACCGAGTGACTCGAGGGTGAGTCACGATGTTTGTGTTGGGGGGCTATGGGGACCTGGATCCCTCAATGATAGTTTTAGGGCTAAAATCCCATGTTTCGGGTCAAACTTTGTATTAAAGTTGTAAAGACTCCATATTTTGTGGTCGTGGAGTGTGAAGGTGTCATGAGTCATAAAGGGTTGTCTACCCTTAATTTTGTAAATTAAATTCGGTTGTAAAGATCTACCCATGGTCCACGAACCATGGGATTGTATAAAAAGAGTGAAGTAAGTAAGCTCTAAGTAGTCTTAACCAGTCGTGAAATGTAGTAAGAAGCCTTCAGTGATAAGGAGAGAAATCTAAGTTTGGGTCATAGCGTAGGTAGAGGATCTGTAGCGGAGTGTGCAGAGGCCTAGGGTATAAGTCCGCAACTAAGAGCATGAAGCCCTGCAGTTGTGTGCACAGGGAGGATAGAGTCTATAATCATCTGAAGATATCAATAAAGAGAAGAATTCTACAAGTTTTGTGTCTTTATTTCCTGTAAATGCATCTTGTCATATTGTGTATGAATTACAGTTATAATACTTATGCAATGCGAAAATGTATGTAATTATGTTGGATAATTGAACATAACTAAGGATAGCTGTTTACATGGTGCTAACTATGATTATCTGATAAGATAAGTAAGATCCTTAAGATAACTTGGGAATCTGTGCAATACGCTGCCTTAGTAACATGAAAGTACCTGAACCGAAGGTTAGGGCTGCACAAAGGTCAGTCGTACCCTTTCATGGAGGTATCGAAGTGAGTAATAAGGAGCTAGGTAGGTAGAGCCTTGGAACTTAACAACCTACATGAAATTAGGAATAGAAGGAATAAACTGACATCACGATCATCTTGGGGTGCAGAAACTTGGTTCCAGCATTCCCCCATACTGCGTCGGGTGAGACTTCAGTCCGCGCTCCGTGAGGTGATGCCAAAAGGGCAAGTAGTGTAGGGATTTGTTTGGCTAACTAACGTTGAACCTGGGTCAGGCCCCACCAAGCCAACACCCATCCCATTGGTAAAATTCCTCCACATAGGGACCAATGTAGTCCCAGAACTGGCAATTCCCTACAGGACTAGTCAATCGATTCGTTGGGTAATTCTCTTAGTTGCAAGAACCATTGCAAACTCCCCTCCAATTATCCCCAATTGTTCCACCTCCATTGCACCCTCAGCTACCTGGCCAATCAAATCCTAATCCTAATAATAGACCTATCCAGTATGTGGAACTTGTTGAAAATCCATAGTATGACTCCACTTCCTTCGAATGTAATGAGTTGCGGTTAAGATCTGGACAGACGATCTTCCTAGAAGATGATGCAGGGGAACACGGGAAGGTAGACAATGAAAACCTAATTGAAGAGAAGCCTTTTTCACCCATAGTTATCACTAAAATAAAAATGCCTAATAAATTAGAAAAACAACAAGAGTCTACTACAACTATGGATGTTGCTCCACTATACCCTAAGAGACGTACTGTAATTAAACTACTTATTTATTGTGATTTGATCTTGTAGGGGAAATGAGAAATTTATGTATTAAAATTCCTCTTCTATGGGCTATTCGAGATGTTCCAATTTATGCCAAGACTATTAAGGAACTATGAGTTAAGAAGCCTATGAGAAAACCAAAAGACCCTCCTACAATCCACGTGTTGGGAACACTTTCTGACCTTATCCTAGGGAAGCAAGTACCTGTTAAGTATGATGATCATGGAAACCTAATAGTTACCATTCAAATCCAAGGGCATAACTTTGTAAAAACCCTTGTGGACTTAGGAGCTACATTAAATGTCTTAACTGTACAAACTTGTGGGATCCTTGGGATTATAGCATTTAAACCAACCCCCATTATGTTGGAATTGACTGACAAATCGATAGTTAGATTAGAAGGAACTTTGGAGGACATTATCATTCTTGTGGATTCCTGGGAATATCTAGTAGACTTCCTAGTTATTAACTGCATAGATCAATTGTATGGACACCCTATGATAGTAGGAATGCCATGGCTGGAAACTACAGATACATATATCAGGTTTCGAAAAACTTATCCTATATCCACCTGTCAAACCTAGCCTATCAATTAATAATTATCAACCATCTCCTCGAAAATATTAGGAATAAAATGTGTCCTTGTTGGGCATGGAATCCCCGCCAAAGCATGTTTTGGGGCTCAAAGCCCAAGTTTTGACCAAATGGTGTTGTAAAGCTCCGCGAATTACAGGCATGGAAGTATGTTAGAGTCACAGGGTTGTCCACCTTATTTTTGTAATGTAATGTCGGCCTACCCATGGTATGTGGACCATGGGATTGTATAATTAGAGCGAGGCTCTAAGTGTAAGAGAAAGTGAAGTAGTAGAGAGAAAGAGAAAGAGTCTAAGTGAATAAGTGTATCTTTGTGTCATAGAGTAAGAGAAGGCTCTGTAGCTAAGTGTGCAGAGGCCTACTATTTCATAGCTGAGTGCATGGACCCATGCAACTGAGTGCGCAGGGCAGAGTCGAGTCTATAACTTAGGAAGAAATTAATAAAGAGAAGTTTTGTTACCAATTTTTGTATCTGTTCTTGGGTTAATGCATGTTTGATATAAATTGAAAATATATTGTTTATTTACTCTGTGCACCTATATGAATGGTTTATATTTTTAAGCATAACTTAAAGCATGCAAGTAGGCTAAATTAATCAACTAACAGTGGAATATCAGTGAAGTCTTGTGTAATAACATAGAAGTGCAGCGTTTAGCCCTTCGTGCAGCATCTCAGGTTGCAAGGTACGGGAAAGTGCGTGTAGTGACATGCGCACAGGGTCGAACAACGTACCACTTGAACTCATCAAACATCTCTAGGGTGTGGAAACCTGGTTCTAGCACCCTCCCATACTACTTCGGGTGAGACCTTAGTCCGCGATCCATGGATTGTTGCTGAAAGGGCTAGTAGTATCGATTGTTAGGCCCCTATACTACTAGTGTAACCCCTTATTGTTATTAGTACAACCCCCTTATTATATTGATGAACCCATAGAGTGCCCATATTGTTACTATTGTGACCCATAGAAGCCCACTATTGTTATTATTGTGCCCTTACATTATTATTGTTATGTCGACTCTGATTATATTATGACCCCTTAGACTCCTATATATAAAATGGAGGTGTTTTCATTTGTATCATCCAAGAATTGTTCATTTGTGTAATGTAAAGGAGGTTGCCCCCTCGAAGAGCCTTATTCCTAAGGTGTTGATCTCTCTTTTCTATCTTTTTGTGAGCTAGTTTCATAACATTTCATATCAGAGCTTTGGATTCTAGGGTTTCGCTGCTCCAAATAGGTCATTGTGGAATTTTCGCTATAACTTTTTTTTCTGTGATGTTTTAGAAGCGAAAGAAAAAACCCATTTGAGACGAAATCACATCGAACTTTGGGTATAAATTTCAAAGCTTTTCATGTTATATTTGCAGAGATATGATCTGAGGGATTTGGCATTTTCGTAGATTCCCGAATTACATTCCAAACAAGTGACCTGGGGAAAATCGTCATAACATTTGCTTTGAGCATGAGATTGAAATTTTGTCAGAAGTTACAAAAAGAGGACGGACTATAGTTTCTTGTATATATTTTTCAGACACTAAGGTCAAAACAGTGACACATGGAACTTCATACAAGTTCACTCTTCTGAAAAGGTATATAATTAGGTCAACTTGGGAGATTGTGCATAACTCTTTCTTGGAGAATCTAAATTTGATCAGACTAGTGGCATTGGAAAGAGGATGCAGAGGGGCACTGCAGGTCACAATTTTAGAACTAGAAGAACCAAAATTACAGACATATAGTCATTTCAAGATCGAGCTTCTAAAATCAAGAAAAGGTGATATGAGGAAGTTTGATGGCAAGGATCTGGTAAATTGGATACTTCAGATGGAGCAATATTTTGATCTACATGGTGTACCATTGTTACAAAAGGTATGTATTACATCTTCATATTTAGAACCGGATCAACTTTTATGGTATGAAGGGCTTTGTTCTCGTAAATAACTTGTTACGTGGTCAATTTTCACGGAGGAAATGATAACACATTGTGAGGATACAAAGAGCAACACCTTCTTTAGAGCAACACCACAACAATTGGAAAGAGTAAAAGGGCTTTTTGACATAGTGGAAAGCAAAATTATGGAAACCAGGAAGCATACCCCTCACAACTATAAAGATGGAAGTGTTGTTTCTCCTAGCTTTCCACAACCTACAAGGGTTACACCACAACAATTGGAAGAAAAAAGAGAAAAAGGGCTTTGTTACAATTGTGGCAGTGAATGCACTAAAGGTCATAAGTATGCTGAGAAGAAATTATTTTACATAGAATATGAAGAGGAGGAAGAAAAGGATCAAGAAACATCAAAAGAAGAGGATATATGCCAGTGCCCCACCCCAGAGAAAGAAGAAATGAATCAGACCATATCTTGTAAAGCATTGGCAAGAATTACCACTCCTCAAACTCTCAAGATAGAAGGACATATCAAGAAGAAAAAAGTGCAAGAAGTGAAATATCACATCGATAAAGACGAAATGAATCCAACCATATCTTGTAATTCATTGGTCGGAATTACCACTCCTCAAACTATTATGATAGGACATATCAAGAGGAAAAATGTTCAAGAAGTGAAAGATCACATCAAGCAACAAGAAATGAATCCGACCATATCTTGTAAAGGATTCAAAGAAATTACCACTCCTCAAACTCTAAAGATAGAAGGAAATATCAAGAAGAAAAAGGTTCAAGCAATGAAAGATCACATCGAGCATCAACCACAAGTTCTCAAACTTTTAAAGGATGATGCCAGTTTGGTGCAAAATCGAATGAAACAACAACTAGATCAACATCGTAGTGAAAATTGTTTTGATGTAGGTGATTGGGTATTTTTACTGCTACATCTCAAGCAAGCTATTTATGAGAAGGAAATTTTGGCAATACTACATGCAATTAAGAAATGGCGACCTTACCAAATGGGAGGACACTTCAAGGTAAAAATGGATCATGATAGTCTTAAATGCTTTTTAGAACAACTATTATCTTTAGAAGAACAAAAAAAATGGGTCACAAATATGTTGGGTTATGACTTTGACATCATCTATAGAAAATGGAAGCAAAATTTTGCTGCAGGTGCACTGTCAAGAAAGGATGAGGATGTGGAAGCATTGTTTTGTGCTATATCTATTATCCAACCAGATTGGATAAACGAAGAAAGGGATGAATGGAAGAAGGATGAAGAAGTATGGCCACTTATTCAAAAGTTGCAAAAGATCCCAATTCAAACAATATTTCCAAAAATTGA
>APFE031352790.1:63204-111546 GCA_000404065.3 Pinus taeda
AGCAACACCTTCTTTAGAGCAACACCATAACAATTGGAAAGAGTAAAAGGGCTTTGTTACATAGTGGAAAGTAAAATTATGGCAACAAGGAAGGCTACCCCTCACAACTATAAAGATGGAAGTGTTGTTTCTCCTAGCCTTCCACAACCTACAAGGGTTACACCACAACAATTGGAAGAAAAAAGAGAAAAAGGGCTTTGTTACAATTGTGATAGCAAATGCACCAAAGGTCATAAGTGTGCTGAGAAGAAATTATTTTACATAGAATATGAAGAGGAGGAGGAAAAGGATCAAGAATCATCAAAAGAAGAGGATATATGCCAGGACCCTACCCCAGAGAAAGAAGAAATGAATCATACCATATCTTGTAAAGCATTGGCAAGAATTACCACTCCTCAAACTCTCAAGATAGAAGGACATATCAAGAAGAAAAATGTTCAAGAAGTGAAAGATCACATCGAGCATCAAGAAATTAATCCGACCATATCTTGTAAAGGGTTGGAAGAAATTACCACTCCTCAAACTCTAGAGATAGAAGGACATATCAAGAAGAAAAAGGTTCAAGCAGTGAAAGATCACGTCGAGCATCAAAG
Organism: Pinus taeda; assembly: GCA_000404065.3. Classification (NCBI taxonomy): domain Eukaryota; kingdom Viridiplantae; phylum Streptophyta; class Pinopsida; order Pinales; family Pinaceae; genus Pinus; species Pinus taeda. The sequence goes on from APFE031352790.1 coordinate 63,798, forward strand.
AAATTAATCCGACCATATCTTGTAAAGGGTTGGAAGAAATTACCACTCCTCAAACTCTAGAGATAGAAGGACATATCAAGAAGAAAAAGGTTCAAGCAGTGAAAGATCACGTCGAGCATCAACAACAATTTCTCCAACTTTTAAAGGATAACACCACTTCGGTGCAAATTCAAACGAAACAACAGGTAGATCAACATCATAGTGAAAAATGTTTTAATGTAGGTGATTAGGTATTTTTACTGCTACATCTCAAGCAAGCTATTTATGAGAAGGAAATGTTGGCAATACTACATGCACTTAAAAAATGGCGACCTTACCGAATGGGAAGACTCTTCAAGGATGAGGATGTGGAAGCTTTGTTTTGTGCTATTTCTATTATCCAACCAGATTGGATAAACGAAGCAAGGGATGAATGGAAGAAGGACGAAGAAGTATGGCCACTTATTCAAAAATTGCAAAAGATCCCAATTCAAATAATATTGCCAGAAATTGAAGAGGAAGGAAAAATCATATTGGAACCTGTAGCAGTCACAGAAACAAGAACCCGACAGCTACGAAAACGATCAATTTCAGAGTATATCATCAAGTGGAAGAACTTACCAGCTGAAGATTCCACAGGGAAGGACAAGAATTTTATACAAAAGCATCAAGAACTACTCAAGCGTTGAGGAAAACGCTTTTTGAAGGAGAGGGGCATGTAGGCCCCTATACTACTAGTGTAACCCCTTATTGTTATTAGTACAACCCACTTATTATATTGATGTACCCATGTAGTGCCCATATTGTTACTATTGTGCCCCATAGAAGCCCACTATTTGCTATTATTATGCCCTTAGATTATTATTAATATGTCAGCTCTGATTATATTATGACCCCTTAAACTCCTATATATAGAAAGGAGGTCTTTTCATTTGTATCATCAATGAATTGTTCATTTGTGTAATGTAAAGGAGGTTGCCCCCTCGAAGGGGCTTATTCCTAAAGCATTGATCTCTCTTTTCTATATTTTTATGAGTTGGTTTCATCACATCGAGATTTGTCTAGCTAACTTAACTCTGAACCTAGGTCAGGCCCCAACAAGCCAACAAATGGTTGCGTTGTTAGGACTGGGATCTGCATCAGAGATGTTTGATGTCGTGTCACTGGAATCTGACAAAGAAAGAAATTAAAGAGTGCTTGGACAGGAAAATTCACGAGTTTGCAACGCAGGAAAACAAGACTCCGTGAGCATCAAAGAAAGAGTGGTTAGAGAACTACTTATATATGGAAATCCATGAAATTTTCCTTGCATCCTTCCCCTCTGAGTTGTACGAGTGGATCGCGAAGCTATCAAACAGTCAGGGAAGGTGTAGGCTCGAAAAACCTATTGTGTGGACTCTAGAGTTGGTACACAGAATGAAAACATAAAAAGATAAGATCACACACGCTATGGACCATTAGATTGATCGAATTATAGGAGGGTTTATCACCGAGTTCGCGATAGATACTTTAGTCAGCTACAACGAGGCGGAACGACACTTCCTCAAAGGACCACAAGGTAAGTACGTTAAATCTTTGAACACTTGGATTAAGATTCTACTATGTGAAAAGCGGGTTATGCAAATAAATTGATGTTTGGGGCTACGTGAAGTGGGAAGATCTATAGAAATGAAGGTAGTGCAGAGATAGAAACTAGCCCCTTGATTTCACCTCTACAAGAAAGCGAGGAAGAGCTTGCGAAAGTCTCACCAAGAAGTGAGATCAGTCTGATAAGACAACAAATTCCACACGTACCACCCCCACCTACACCACCACTAGTTCCACCATCTTTGCCCCCATATTTTCCCATAGCACCTCCGCCACCACCACATTTCAATATGGCGAGCGCAATAAAATTGTCGATGTTCAAAGGAGTAGGGAATGAAGATCTGGACCAATTTTTGTTTGTGATAAAGGTTGTATGGGAAGCACAAGGAGTCACAGGTGACAATATAAAGAAGGAAACACTAGTGAGCACGTTACAGGATCGTGCACTAATGTGGTATATTAATCATTCCAATGACAATCAAAATGCATGGATTGCATATATCCAAGCTGCGCTAAACAGGAAATTTAGCAGGCCAAAATTAGAGACATAGTCGATTATTGGATTTAACGAAATCGCAATGCTTCCAGGCAAGACCCCACGGGAGCTAGATCAAAGACTGAAGGGTATGATTCATGAATCCAACATGACCTTGACAGATGGGCAACACCATGCATGGTTTGTAGTGTCGATAACACCACATCTAAGGAACGCGCTCTCACAACAGAAGCTGTCAACTCAGGGCGAGGCCTTGGAGATTGCAATGAGACTACACGAGACCCTCATACCAGATCCTAATGTGGGAGTCCAATAGATCCACATGCAGTTGAAAAACTTGTGCCTTGAGATGCAGAGCTTGAAAAAAGACAGGACAACTCACCCAGAAACGTGCGAGGAGGTATGGTGCATAAAGTGCAAAGGCCAAGGACATGACAAAGACCATTGTCTAGTCTTCGCGAACCACTTGGCGAGAGGAGGGTCAATGTCATTAAGACCAGAGGAACAAGAAGGACCGAGTGTGACCCTTGTATTATGGTGCACAATTTGTCAGATAGGAGGGAAGCATGCTAACTGCCATCTATTACAGAAGTATACGCAGACATCCCACTAGTTATTCTGTAATTTCTGCAGATCAGTAGGACATGATGAGCGCACCTGTAGAATTTATGAGATGATGATGGATTAGACTCCTACCTACAAAGTTCAAACTGAAACGTGAGCCCTTGATTAAAATGCAGGGATGGCACGCACTGGATTTTAGGGGTGCAGACGAGGTTGAGGTGGAATGGGGCCAGGAAGGGGTCACGGGTAGCTGATCTGTTACAATTGCAGAGGGCCAAGGTATTATGCCCATGATTGTACAAATCCGATGATAGCATCATGTTTGTATTGTACCTAGTTTGAACATGAGACAGAGGACTGCCCCACACTGATAGCGAGGTTGCGCGATAAAGGGGCACTCCAACCTCCCCCGACTTAGAACCTGCAAATGATGAGGTATGAGTTACGCGAGGAGGCCCCGAATGTAAACATCATGCTCTGAAGTGGTATTACGACAGGAGATGACAAAGGTAAGCCACCTAAAGAGAGTGCCTAGGTTCACAAGACTCCAACAAAGGAACTAGAATTTGATTTGGAGCACGCGAAGGAGACATTCATGGAAGCTAAGAATAGTTTCACACAAGCCTCCACTTCAAGTAGTAAAGAAAAACTAGAACTGGAGATGGACCCATCAATGCTCACTACCTTTCTGGAGACATGCATGAAGTTGTTGCGTGATAGCAAAGCAGTGAAGGGACTGCAAGAACTCATCACTAGATGTGTTGGCCCAGGAGAACCAGATATAGTTCAGAATCTCAGAAACACACAACATGAACAGGAAGGGAGATGCGATTGACTGTGCAAATGGGGGAATATGAAATGGATCAAGTGATTTTCGATCTAGGATTTGATGTGAACGTCTTGCCAAAGCAGACATAAAGAGCACATGGGTAGGCATGCATTGTAATGGTCTCACATTTAGTTGTGAATGGTGAACAAACAAAAGATCCTACTGATGGGAAGATTGCAAGGAATAATGGTAGATGTCGAAGGTGTGAGCACATTTGTAAATTTCGAAATAATAGAGATTGTTGATGACAAAAATCCCTATCCCACACTACTAGGAATAGATTGGGCCACTAACATCAATGGAGTGATAAATCTAAAGAAGCGCAAGATGATTTTTGAGAAAAATTCACTCCTCGTAATGATACCTTTAGACCCTGCGGAAGGATCACGCTACACAGAACTGGTGCGTGACTACGACAATGATGACGATTTAGACTGTATCTACAAGATAACCACGCAGGAGCAGGAATGGGTGAATCCAACAGTGGATGGCAAGATTTTGTGGGAGCACTAAAGCTCTTGCACCTCAGATTTAGACAAGGAGATAGAACGATGGCAGAACTGATTACACAAGGTAACCACTTTTAACTGCAACATGATGACAAGGTCATTGTGTTGTATAGCAATGGAAGCAAGAGATATTCCTATGTATGATCAGTTGAACAAGGTGGATGATTTCCTGAAAAAATTTGAAAAAGAAGTAATAGAATAGTAGTGTTTCGACACTATGAAATGGGCACTATGTGTTACGCCCGCAAGGTAGTGAGGTCCGCACCAATAGAATTTTGAGGACTGGCGGGAATGGAGAAGGATGATGTACCTACTATTTGGGAAACCTTAGATGTGGCTAATAGACAAGTATGACGGATGGGATGATCCATGTGCACACCTCCTGAAATGGACCAAGGTCTATGGGGAAGAGTGACAACTTGAGTGGGTGCATCTGTTCGATCATACCCTAGATACCATATCTATGAATTGGTATACTGAGATGGAGCTCTACCATGGCATGAGAGAATGGGGTATCTTGCGTTAAGGATTTGTGTTAACCTTCATGTTTGAGGATCGTTGGTGGGATACTGTTGATGATGTGCTACAAGCAGTAAAAGCAACTATCTTCAAAATACCCCAGGAGCTAATGGAAGTTCTTTAGTTGGAATGGGCGACCTAGCTGAGATGCGCGCTAGAGTGCTACAATGTAAATATTGAGGAGGATGATGAGGATCCACAGAATATTAACATAACAGAAACTAAAGGCTGTCGCGAGGTTCGAGGACCATTGATTGAAGATCCTGACATCACCGTGCCACTAAAAAGAAAGCAAGTAAACATTGGGATGGACACTGAACCAAAATATGCAATGCTCGGTGATTATTGGGATGATTCCATAGTGGATAAGGTCACTGAGTTACTCCGTTAATACCAAGACTTATTCTCGACCAAGGCTACAGACTTAAAAGGGATTGTTGGTGACTTAGGGATGATGAAGTCACCCTAAAAACTGATGCAAAGCTAGTTAAGCAGAGGCCTTACTACTTGAATCCAAAGTATAAGGAAATTTAGGTCCATTGATCTAGGTGGATATTGGTGGCCACCCACAAATTCCGCTTGGAACACCACCATTTCTTCTTCCAATTTTTCAGTTTCCTTAATTATAGCACAATTTACTATTTTTAGCAGTTTTTCGGGTCCTAAACTTCTGGAGCCATTTTGAGGCCCTAAACGATGTTTTTTGGCAAATCTACGACCAACGATTTTCTGTCTACAATCATATTTTCCATCATAGTCCTCAGAGATATCATTCCAACAACCTATCATGCATGTAAAACATAGATAATATGACCATGTCGTGACCCCGGGAAGTTGACTGTCCAACTCACCCTAACGAGGCCCATAAACTCTAGGTGTTACATCTCCTCGGGTTAGGGTTTTGGTTGTTTAGGGTTTTCTCTTAGTGTTCAATAATAAAAAGGCCCTTGAGCCTCATTGTAAGACAATTCAAAGGCATGTAGTTGCCATATCTCTTCTCAGAGAGAAGCTACCATCACCCTAGCTAGTTTATTTCCATTCCTATTTGTAAGCATATTTCAGTATTTTACATTAATGAAATGAAGTATTATTTCCACTACATCTCTGTGTTTACAGATACCTCTGTAATTTGTTGCATTCCTATTTTAAATCCAAATCAGTGGTATCAGAGTGGTTTTCTTTTCTTCTCTATTTTTCTTTGCATGTCCCCAACAAGGTCGGGATATAAGGAGTTAGGGCTTGAAGTCAATGAACCTTTGCAAGACCAACCTTGCAAATCCTGATGACCTCCCATGGCAGATGAAAAGAAAGACAAGGGGGTAGGAGATACTATCAAAATATTGCTCGAAGAAGCCCTCGAGCAGCAAAGGAATGCGATGATGGACAACTTTGCCGAGATCCTTCAGCGACTACCCAGGGGCGATGCATCGGCTTCCAACAGAAACTCTGGAAATGCCACAACATTTAAGGTATAAGTTAATTTTGAAATCCCCATATTCGAGGGTCAAATAGACGCAGATGCCATCGATATATGGTTAAATGTTCTAGAGGGTTATTTTTCTGTTCATGATTTTTCCAGTCCATAAAATATTATTTTTTCTCTTCTCAAAGCAGCCCCCCACGTCAAGGATCGGTGGAAAACCTACTCCGAGCATAAGGATGAAAGTACAGGCTCACTATTTTCATTCGTACCCACTTGGAATTCATTTCAGGATGCCATAAGGGAGCAGTACTACCCTATCGGAAGCTATGAGGATCAATACATGAAGTGGACCACGCTACGGTAGGGAAGGAACCAAGACGTGCCAGAGTTTACCAATATTTTCCATACCCTTCGCAGAAAGTTGGGTATCAAGGATACAGAGCAGCATTTGGTACTCAAATACCATGGCTGGCTGCGCAAGTACATCCAGGAAGAAATAGAATTCTTGAACATCTCCTCGCTTGGCACGGCATACAGGTATGCCACCAAGGTCAAGCAAAAGTTTAAACAGAAGAAGCGAACCTTTGGATCTACCAATCTGAAATAAGGGCAACGTGCCCCCAAACCAAAAAACTAAGGAAAAAGACAAGGTGGGGTGGTCCCGAAAACCTACCAACACTGCAATCAAAGAACAACACCGTGAAGCTGAAAAGGGACATGGGAAAGTGGTGTGAGTTCCATAAGAGCTCCACTCATAACACAAGTTAGTGTCGGGCCAAGCAATCACTGGTGGCCGAGCTAAAGGTTTCAGAACCAGATGCATGTTCCAACTCTGAGTCAAAACCTGATAAGGGGAATGACAAAGGAAAGGATATTATCGATGCGGAGCCCAACTCCACCATTGCCACCATGAAGATCTAGAAGGAGGAGCCTAAAGATCCAGAGGAGTAGGAGCGTCTCTTCCACTCCTAGATGTGGGTAAAGGGATCCCCGTTACCATTCCTTGTTGATAGCAGGAGCCAAAAGAACCTCATTTTGGTATAGGTTGTGAAGCAGCTGGGCTTACCGACCACAACACATCCACAACTGTACACCATCAGGTGGCTTCACCAAAGATAGGATCTTTGTGTGAGCCAACAGTGTCGCCTTCCATACAACATCAAGCCCTTCATAGATGAGGTATTATGTGACATTGCTGCCCTTGAATCTTGTGATGCATTATTAGTACAACCATACTTGTGGAAGCGACATGTTGTGTACGAATCAAGGCCCCGTGTTGTTATTGTTACTTTGGGAAATAAGTTGTACAGGATACCAAAGGTAGCACCACCTACTGCCATCTCTTTGTTTACTATAAAACAATGCAGTAAGCTCATTTCCAAAATCGGGAAATTTCTTTTCCCGATGACATGCCCTCAAAGAAAGAAGAATACAATGGTCACGACCTCCAGACAGGGACCCTTTGCATGACAACTACAGATGGACAAGGTCATGGAGGAGTACGAGGACATCTTCACCTCCCCCGTAGGGGTTCCTCTGCACTATCAGGTCAAGCATTCCATTGATCTAACCCCAGGTGCGCCACTGCCCAATGGACCAGTCTATCAACGCTCCATTCTAGAGAACGATGAAATCAAGAGGCAGATTCAGGAGCTGCTAGAAAAAGGTCACATCCATCCGAGTTCATCACCCCGTGGGAACCCAATCGTGTTGTTATAGAAGAAGGATGTGACTTGGAGACTCTGTATTGACTATCGGGTGCTGAACAAGATCACTATTTGTAATAGGTACCCACTCCCATGGATTAATGAACTCCTATACCAATTAAAGGGGGAAAAATATTTTAGCAAGAATGATTTGAAGTTAGGATATCACCAGGTACCAATTGAACCCTCCGATGTGTGGAAGACTGCCTTCAAAGCCAAGGACGGCATTTTTGAATGGTTGGTTATGCCGTTCGGATTGACGAATGCTCCTGCAACCTTCATGAGGCTAATGGATGACATCTTGCAGACATTCACCAACTCATTTGTAGTGGTATACTTGAATGACATCCTGATCTTTAGCCAGAGTTGGGAAGAGCACCTCCACCACATCCGAGAGGTTCTCCAAACACTGCGTCACACAAGTTATGTGCCAATTTTGAGAAATGAACTTTTGGCATGACCTAGGTTCAGTATCTGGGATACATTATTGATGAACAGGGGGTGCATGTGGATCTAGCTAAGATCCAAGTCATTCGGGATTAGCCATCTCCAACCACTCTGACAAAGCTTCGCAACTTTCTAGGCCTTGCCAACTTCTACCACAGGCTCATGTTGGGATTTTCTCATATCACTTGGCCCTTGAGTCAAGTCACCAAGGGAGGAGTGAAAGAAAAATTCTTTTAGTCCAAATCTCAATAGAAGGCATTCACAGAGTTGAAAAATCACCTTTGCTCTGCACCAGTTCTTGCATTACCAGAGTTGCAACAACCATTTGGGATCAAGACAAATGCCTCTGACTATGTTATTGGGGCAGTGCTTACTCAACATGGGCATCCAGTGGCATATCACAGTGAGATACTTTCAGACACAATCCAAAAGTGTCCCACCTATGACAAAGAGATGTATTCCATTGTACAGGCCTACCAACAATGGAAGCACTACATTTTGGGGCAGGAAATGGTCATCCACACAGACCACCGACCCCTGCAGTTCATACATACCTAAGGGAAAATTTAGAATGATCGCCATTAGAAGTGGTCCACATACCTGCAATAGTTCCATTTGAATATCAAGTATAAGAAGGCAGCACAAATAATGTTGTAGGTTGCCTCAATCAACCATTGATCATGGCGTTAACCATCATGCTCAACTCTTGTGGGCACGATACTTCTAATTGGCCACTTCTCTATAAAAGTGACCCGAAATTTGGCCACACATAACAGACACTCTTGGAGGGTCAACATGTTCCATATTTTCACCTCCAAGATGCCCTGTTATGCCACCTAGGTCACCTCTGTGTTCCTTTAAGCGAGTGTGCCAAGATGATTTCGGAAGAACATTATAGTCAGGCTACAGGGCATTTCGCAGTCAAAAAAATGGTGGCAGTACTGCAAAAGTATTTCTATTGGTTGAATCTTCGATAGGATGTAGGGAAGTACACCAGATCATGCACTACCTATGCCATTGCCAAAATAACCATCAAGAAGCAAGGCCTCTATACCCCACTTCCTACCCATAATCGACCTTGGGAATTCATCTCCATGGATTACATGTTAGGCCTTCCTTCCACCAAGCATGGAAATGACTGTGTTTTTGTGGTTGTCGACAGGTTCTCGAAGATGGCCATTATAGCGGCATGCAAGAAGAATATCACAGCAGAAGCCACTACTAAACTCTTCTTTGAAAGAGTGTGGGTACACTTTGGGATCCCACAATCTATCATCTCATATCAGGATAGTAGGTTCCTCTGTACATTTTGGTCTAGTCTTTGGTCGATGTTGGACACCAAACTCACTAAGTCCACAACTTTCCATCCTCAAACTGATTGTCAGAAAGAGGTTGTCAACAGGATGATCGTACACATTCTACGCATGTACAACTCAAAGCATCCACGCAAATGGGACAAGAGTTTCCCCTATGTTTAGCACAACTACAACTAGGCTCTCCACAGCTCAACTGGCCACAACCCTTTTCAGGTGGGCTTGGGATTCCAACCACGATGTCCCATCGATGTGGCCATGCCATTTGTAGCTACTCACACTTATTTGGCTCATGTCTAGTTTGAAACATACAAGGCAAACAACTTCATTGAGCACATCCAACATATTCGCCAGTAGGTCCATGACATTATTGAGAAATCAAATGCCAAGTACAAGCAGCGACATGATCAACATCGGGTGCCACACAAGTTTCGGGTGGGCGACAAAGTCTGGTTGTATTTGCAAAAGGAATGCCTTACCGGAGCCTATCGGAAACTCAGACCACTCTGATATGGTCCTTACACCATTACCAAGGTTGTCGGAGACAATGCATTTGAGCTCAGCATTCCCCCATTCCTTGGCCTGCACCCACTGTTCAATGTGGACGCCTTCGGCCATACTTTCCACCATTACTAGACACATCCGAAATTACAAAATAGCTCACATCCATAGAGTTAAATCCAGATTGCATGGAACAAGTTGCAACTGATTAGATCATGGACTCACAGATCAAGCACACTCGCCAGCAGAATATCCAACTATATCGAGTTGTCAAAGCAACCCAACTCCTTCACCAGGGCAAGTGGCTCACCAGGGACCAAGTTCAACAGAAGTTCCCTCATCTCATGGAGGAACTCAACACAATGGATACCATTGCTTCCTAAGGGGGGAGGAATGATCCAGGTGGATATTGGTGGCCACCCACAAATTCCACTTAGATCCCCACCATTGCCTCTTCTAGTTTTTCATTTTCCTTAATTATAGCATTGTTTACTATTTCTAGCAATCTTTTAGGTCCTAAACTTCTGGAGCCATTTTGAGGCAATAAACGACATTTTTTGGGAAATCTACTGCTAGTAATTTTCTGTCTAAATCATCTTTTCCGTTGTAGTCCTCAGAGATATCTTTCCAACATGCTATCATGCATGTCAAACAGAGATAATATGACCGAGTTGCGACCCCAGGAAGTTGGCTATCCAACTCACCCTAGTAGGGCCCATAAACTCTTGGTGTTACATCTCCTAGGGTTAGGGTCTTGGTTGTTTAGGGTTTGCTCTTATTTTTCAATAATAAAAAGGCCCTTGAGCCTCATTGTAAGACAGTTCAGAGGCATGTAGTCACCACATCTCTTCTCATAGATAAGCTACCATCACCCTAACTAGTTTTTTTCCATTCCTGTTTGTAAGCATATTTCAACATTTTACATTAATGAAATGAAGTATTATTTCTACTGCATCTCTGTGTTTATGGTTACCTCTATAATTTGTTGCATTCCTATTTAAATCTATATCATCCATGTAGAACTAGACAAAATGTTCGTAGCCGGAATTATTAAGTTGGTGGAAGAATCTGACTGGGTGAGCCCTATGGCAGTGCAGGAGAAAAAGCAGAAGGGTGAGATAAGAATATTCGTGGACCTTATGAAGTTGAATGGTTCCTATGTACATGACCCATTCCAACACCATTCACAGATGAAGTAGTGGAAAATGTTGGCAGACAAGAAGCATACTCTTTCATGGATAGGTTCTCAGGGTACCACTAGATAAAAATCATGCTAGAAGACAAGAGCAAGTTGACCTTTAGAATAGAATGGGGCTACTTGCAATACATCATTATGACATTTGGGTTGAAGAACGCGCCAGCCATCTTTTCGCGCAACATTGTTGCCTCATTCAAAGAATACTTCCACAAGTTCTTGGAGGTCTATCTGGATGATTGGATTGTCTTTGGATTGGTTAAGAACCACGTAGGAAGCTTACGCTTGATGATGGATACTTTCCGATGACACCATATTGCATTGAAATTAAGAAGTGCACATTCTTTGTTCCCTTTGGGAACCTATTGGGACATGTAGTCTACAAACAGGGACTGATGGTGGACCCCGTGAAGATTGCAATGATTCTAAATTTGGAAGCACCATGAAGTATTAAACAGCTGCGTGCTACCTTGGGACACATAGGGTACTACAGGAATTTCATCCAAAGCTATGTCCAATTCATTACACCAATGGAGAAACTATTGAAAAAGGATGTCACATTTTGTTGGAATGATGATTGCATGAAAATCCTAGATGTCCTAAAGGTGAAATTGGCCTCCACTCCAATCTTGGTCTTCCCAAAATGGGACGTGGAGTTTCATGTCCATGTCGATGCATCGTGTATCACGATGGGAGTAGTGCTCACACAAGAGGGTAAAGAAGGCTTGGATCACCCTGTCACATTTGCAAGTCGTAGATTGTCCAAAGCCGAGAGGAACTATTCCACAACCGAGCGTGAGGGGTTGGTGATGGTGTACGCACTCCAAAAATATCGGCACTATTTTCTAGGATGACATTTCAAGATGTATACAGACCATTCTGCACTAAATTACTTTGTCAATAAGCCTATGTTGGGGGGCCGCATATGTAGGTGGTTCTTATTGTTCCAAGAATATGATTTTGAGGTCATGGTAAAACCTAGACGCCTGAATGCAGGACCTGATCACTTGTCGCGTATTGAGACAGGCGAGGAACCTACTAGTTTGGAGGAAGGATTACCTGACACACATCTCTTTGTTGTGTGTGTCGCAGATGAGAACTTTGAAGATATAATCCACTTTCTAACAACAGGGACCACGACGAAGGAATACTCCGACCAACAAAAGAAGGAATTGGTGGTACATGCAACAGATTTTTCTGTCATTGCAGTGCACCTATATAAAATGGGAATGATGAGATATTGCGAAGGTACATACCTGAATTTGAACGAAGCCAGATCCTCATGGAAGCACATGGGGGCACTGCAGGAGGACACTATGTAGGACAAGCGACCACACAAAAGATTCTTCGCACAGTGTTGTGGTGGCCAACCCTTCACCAAGATTTGAAAGCACACTGTAACTCTTGCAAGATATGTCAAAGGACCGGAAAACTATTGCAGAGGGATGATATGCATTGAATCCAAAATTGACACTGCATTCATTCAAGAAATGGGCGATCGACTTTGTGGGACCTATCAAACCTCAAGGAAAAATGGGCGCACACTACATCATCACCGCGATGGAGTACCTGACATGATGGGCATAAGCACAGCTGCTCAAAGACTACACAATCGCTACGACTGTGAAGTTTTTCTGTGAACACATGTTGACCTGATTTGAATGTCTGAGGATCTTAATGATTGATCACGGTACCCATTTCCTGAATGAAATCATCAACGTTTTCATAGAAGAGTTCGAGGTGTATCATCAGAAAAGCACATCGTATCACCCACAAGCCAATGGGAGAGTAGAAGCGTTCAAAAAAATACTGGAGACTGTGCTAACCAAAGTGTGCAATGTGTAGCGAAACAATTGGGTCCTGTGTGTACCTATAGTACTATGGGCTTATAGGACAACGTGCAAGAAACTGACTGGACAAACACCTTTCCAATTAGTTTATGGCATCGAAGATGTCATGCAAATGGAGTATATTGTACCTAGTCTACGAATAGTCGCGCTCATAGTTATCACAGACTGTGAAGCTCTGGAAGAAAGGCTCATGCAATTGGAAGAATTTGAGGAGGAATGGTTCTTGGATGGTTTTCATTAGCAGGTACAAAAGCAGTGGGAAAAGGCCTGGCATGATCGCCATATTAATTTTTACACATTCAAGGTAAATGATTTAGTGCTACTGTATGAAAATAATTTTGAAAAATTCCCGGGAAAGTTTAGAATGCATTGGCTGGGACGATACGTGGCTAAGGAGGTCACAGATAGAGGTGCAGTATAGCTCATCAAACTAAATGGAGAACCTTTCCCAAGCAAGGTTAATGGCAACGGTTTGAAGCCCTACACAGGTGGACCGACTATCTGACTAACTGACAAAAGCATAGTCTTCGCACTCTAAGGAACTGGACAAAGGCGCATGACTATAAACATATGCAGCAGATATGGGTACATATGTATGGAAACAGTTCAAACACAGAGGTCTCGGAATAGTAGATGCAATAGATTCAGCAAGCAATAGCTCAGTGCGATGCTGACCTCAGCACAGTTTGAGAACAATTGGAGGGACTTCATGCAAAGATCGCTGCGACAACAGAGTGACTCAAGGGCGAGTCATGATGTTTGTGTTGGGGGCTTGTTGGGCATGAAATCCCCCCCAAGGCATGTTTTGGGGCTCAAAACCCAAGTTTTGGCCGAATGGTGTTGTAAAGCTTTACGAATTGTGGGCACAGAAGTATGTTAGAGTCATAGCGTTGTCCGTCCTAGTTTTGTAATGTAATGTTTGGCCTACCCATGGTCCACAGACCATGGGACTATATAAATAGAGTGAGGCTTTAAGTGTAAGAGAAAGTGAAGTAGTAGAGAGAAAGAGAAAGAGTCTGAGTGACTAAGTGTGTCTTTGGGTCATAGAGTAGGAGAAGGCTCTGCGGCTGAGTGTGCAGAAGCCTAGTACTCTGCAGCTGAGTGCATGAACCCCTGCAACTAACTGCACAGGGTAGAGTTGAGTCTGTAATCGAGGAATAAATTAATAAAGAGAATTTTTGTTACCAATTTTTGTATCTGTTCTTGGGTTAATGCATGTTTGATTTAAATTGAAAATATATTGTTTATTTACTCTGCGCACCTATATGAATGGTTTATATTATTAAGTATAACTTGAAGAATGCAGGTAGGCTAAGTTATTCAACTAATAGTGGAATATCAATGAAGTCTTGGGTAATAATGGAGAAGTGCAGTGTTCAGCCCTTGAGTAGGGTTGCGCGAAGGCAGCATCTCAGGCTGCGAGGTACGGGAAAGTGTATGTAGTGATGTAGTGATGTGCGCACAGGGTCGAACCACAAAGCACTTGAACTCATCAAACATCTCCAGGATGTGAAAACCTGGTTCTAGCACCCTCTCATACTACTTCAGGTGAGACCTTAGTCTGCGCTCCGCAGACTGTTTCCAAAAGGGCTAATAGTACCGGGATTTGTTTGGCTAACTTAACTCTGAGCCTGGGTCAGGGCCCAATAAGCCAACAATCCTTCTCTTAGTTTAGATGAAGCTCTTACTTTTAAAAGGTAGACTAAGGATGATGTGATTAGTGGTTTTATTAACCAACCATCTACTATTGGGAATCCGACATGCCAAATTTTAAAAGAAATGTTCGATAATGACACCCAAGGAGACCCATTAAATGTTGAAAATAGTGACCATATACTCACAACTATAGTTCACAATAGTACTCCCATGTAAATTGAACTAGGGAAGAATTTTAACATCAACATTAATCTCGATGAACGATAGCATGAAAAATTGATTCAGGTCCTCCAAAAATATAAACAAGCCTTCATTTTAGAGTATTCCAACATAAAAGGCATTGAATTTCAATTATGTACACATCATATTTACATTGATAAATATGCCCTTGTCATTCGCCAACGATAAAGAATATTAAATCCAAACCTTAAGGACATAGTAAAATAGGAACATAAAAATCTTCTTGATGTTGATTTTATATATCTTATTATTGATAGCCAATGGGTTTCACCTTTGGTCATGGTCCCCAAGAAAAATGGAAAATGGAGAATTTGTGTGGATTACAGGGAATTGAATAAAGCTACACAAAAATATCATTTCCCTCTTTCTTTTGTAGATCAGGTCCTTGATACTCTTAATGGTTTTAGTGGATACAATCAAATCCAAATTGCTTTTGAAGACCAAGACAAAACCACATTTACCTTCCAAAGAGCAATATTGAGCATTTTTTATGATTTAATCAATGAAGAACTTGAAATCTACATGGATGATTTCACCCCCTACAGTAACAAATTTGAGCAAGCCTCGTAGAATTTGGAGAAAACTCTTGAACATCAGTATTGCCACTAGACTATGCATTAGTAATGAAAAATGCCACATGATGATGAAAAAAGGCATAGTTCTAGGGAATTATATGTCCACTACATGTATTTAAGTTGATCCAACAAAAATTAAGGTAATTATTATACTTCCTACTCCACGTACACAAACAGAGGTATGCATTTTCCTTGTTTATGCTGGTTATTATCATTTATTATAGCACATTTTTCAAAGATAGCAGCAACTTTGTATTTTTTAATGGGAAATGTTAAATTTGAATGGACTGAGAAATGCATGTTGCTTTTTCAGATCTTAAGAAGTTCGTCTCAATGGACCCTATGTTACGAGGGCCAACTTGGAGCTTTCCATTCCATATTTCAGCAGATGCATATGATACAGAAATAGAAGCCATACTTGGGAAAGAAGAAGATAAAAATCCATATGCCATCTATTATATTAGCAAGAATCTTACACCAAATGACTTGAACTACACAGTGAAAAAATAAGAATTTCTAGCTATTGTTTACTCTATCAATGAATTTCATCACTCTATAATAATATATCCCTTTTTTTATATGTTAATCATTCAGCCATTAGATATCTAGCCAATAAAACTATTACTAATGTTTGAATAACACGTTGGTTGTTTTTATTACAATAAGTTAACATTACCATAAAAGATCAGTCAGGGAAGGAGAACCTGGTCGTAGACTTTTTATCCAAAATCCCTGTAATTATCAACTCTTCACCTATGGAAGACTAGTTTCCAAATGAACACTTGTTTGTTGTAATGATCAAAATTCCATGGTATGCAGATGTGGAAAACTACGTGCCAGCAGGAAAATTACCAAAACATTTACCATCTCGGGAAAGGAATCTTTTTGTTCAACGTATTGCGTGATTTTCCTGGATTGAAGGATATCTCTTTCACACAGGATCAGATTTTCAAATCTGTAGATGCATCAGGGAAGACAGGATTTATGATATCCTTAAGGCTTTCCATGACGAACCTATTGGTGGGAATTTTTCTGATCAAAGGATTGGGCATAAAGTATTTCAAATGGGCTACTATTGGCCCATGATATTTAAGGACACAAAAAAATATTTCTAGGGATGTGATAGTTATCAAGGGATGGGTCGTCCCATTCAAGCTTATTAAATTCCCCTATAGACTCAAGTTGTACATGAACCCTTTGAAATATGGCCATTAGATTTTTTGGGCCCCTTTAATCGCATTAGAACTAAAATACGTATATTTTTGTCTACATAGATTATGTGATTAAATGGGTGGAAGCGGTAGGTCTCTCAAAATCCATAGAAGAGGCAATTATTAATTTCGTGTTTGATCTATTCATGTGATATGGATTGCCTAGAGAGATCATCGTAGACAGAGGTTCAAAATTCGTTGGCCACAAGATTTCTGCTACAATGCAAAAGTATCACATCAAACACAAGGTTACTTCCCCTTACCATCTGCAAGAAAATGGACAGATGGAAAGTAGCAATAAAGTTTTGGAAGTGTTTCTAACCAAATATCTATCCACCAACCATCGAAACAAGGTCTACAAGCTTCCTAAGGGCCTATGAGCCTACATGAACAACTTGGCGTAACACTACTAGTTATTCACCATACTAGCTCTTTTTTATGAAGGAACCCATTTTCCTGATATAATTCAAAATTAAGACTCTCAAATATGCAAGGGAAGTCAGACTAGATTTGATAGAAGCATAGAAACACCACCTGCAACATCTTAATGAACTGGATGAAATATGCCTAGTAGCCTTACAATGCACAATTGTTTTTCTACAACAAAGGGCCAAATGGCATGATTTCCTCATCAAGAAGAAAGATTTCCAAAAAGGTGACTGGGCACTATTATACAATTCCGGATTCCAACATTTCTCGAGAAGCTTCAAACTAGATGGTTGGGATCATATGAGGTCATCGAAGTTCATGACAATGGGACATCGAGCCTTACCACCATTGATGAATCTGGCATATATCTCCTTACACTAATTATACCTACATCACCAATTGCTTACACGGGAATATTTTCTTCATGAGGTAAACAATGATTTGAATTTATAGGGTTTAGCTGATTGGGGAGGTAATGTCATAGCTACAACCCACTAAAACATCCTTTTTTGAAATTCTTTCCATTTTGTATATAATGTATATAATGTATATATTTATTGAGGAAATCGTTATATATATATATATATATATATATATATATATATATATATTATATATATATAATATATATATATTATATATATAATATATATATATATATATATATATATATATATTATATATATATATCGAGAGAGAGAGGAGAGAGAGAGAGAGAGAGATAAACTTCATAATACAATAATAGAATATGGGGGAATGCTTTTCCTTTAAGGCACAGTTGTTGTTCCCCTTAGTTTTTACCATTTTCTAACATTAAGTTGTTTTTTTTAGAATTCTTTCTTTACTTGTGTGTACCTACTTAGAATCATGGTAAAATTAATAACTTTCTAGAATGATTTCTATTAGAAAGTATATTATAAGAAAATTTTCAAGTAGATTTCTAAAAAATCCCAAACCTCCCAAACAATCCAGATATTATAAGTTTACAAAGATATTTATCCTACACTTCTTCAAAGTACCACCAGAAGAGTTTTTCTTTCTGGTGAAAAGTTTCCCGTAATTCTTTGATCTCCTTAAAAATAAATTTTGGGGAAAAAATGGAAAACTAAAAAGGTAATCATTGTGATACCTTTTACACCATCCCTAACTATTAAGGAGTTGATAAGCCACCCCATTCACTAATCTTTCATCATAACAAGACAATAGAGGAATAAAATGGACAAAGGATAGGAGGTCTCATCATGATTCGGCCTACCATAATTCGTAGGATCTAATGTGGCAACATTACTGCTCTAGTCACCAAGCCAGGGTAATGGCATCTAATCATCAAATCACAAAAAAAGAGGTCTCATCATGAGCTGGCTTGTTTATCTCATTATTTCTAGTGTGTTATCACCCTAAAATTTTTGTTTCTAAACTTTGGAAAGTTTGCCTTCTTTCTAGTCATAGTTTTATAATAGGTTTTGAGTCATCTCATCTCAATAGTCTCATTCTTTTTTCCAAATAAAGTTTGACAGCCTCATTCCATGTCCTAAAAGCCTCACCATGTGTTTAGAAGTCATATCTCACATCATTTTGAAGAAATTTTGAAATTAGCTATGAATCCACGTTTTCGTAGTGCAGACAGTGTAAAAAGCCTATTTTGCGCTACGAAATCAGAGTTTTCATAGCACGCTACGAAACCACTGAAAAATCATGTTTCAGCATAAAAGACTCTGTTTTCTACTTTTACTAGTCAACTTCCAGAAGGGTTCTTGAGCAGATGAGAACTCAATTTTGAAAACTAAAAGAGGTTTTTCTTCCTAACATACTGAGATACAAAAAACTCTTTTAGTTTCTTCAAATTCATTATGAGGTGAGAGAAATTTATGGTTAAACTTGCGCTATGAAACTGTTGAAAGCCAAGCTTTGTCTTCTGGTTTTAGTAGTCCTTTTCAAGATCAGTTTCTAGTCACAGGAAAAGATATTTTGGAATTCTAAAGGAAATTTCTCTTCATCAACTCTCCAGCTCCAATAACCTATCTCACTTTCTTCATAAGTGTTATAAGTTGGGAGATACTAAGATTTCTTTGAAACCCCAATTTCAAAGAACAATTTTTTCCTGTTTTACATATGTTTTTCAAGGATAGATACTGGACAGCTGGAGAAGTGTTTTAAAAAAATTAGGAGAGGTTTTTGTTCTAAAAAGCGTGGAATACAAAAAATTCCTTAAGTTTCATAAAATATGTCATGGATGAGAAGATAAAGGCTCTGTCCCACATGCTAATTTTTAAGGATCCTAAACCTAAAAACAGGGAAACATGTTCCCTAATTTCTAGGGTTTATCATTAGCAGTAAGGTGACAACGTGGAAGGCTTCATCAAATTTGACCTCATGAGGTTGCAGCTGTTAAAGAATGCATTCAATGTTTAGTTAAGGTGGTTTAGTCATAACAAGGAGTTGTACTCCTAATTGTATTAGGACTCTAAGACAGTCAGTTAGTGGTCGCTTGTATTTAATAGCCTATTTTATGGTTAGAATAGGAGTCAGTAATAGAAATTCAAATTCTCTTAATGAGGGATGAGGGAATACATGTTGTAAATGCTATATATAAAGCAAGAGGTATAATTATCCAAAGGTTGGAGACTTCTTGCCTCAGTTTCTGCTCTATATGCAGACTGTGTATATTTTTAACCTAATGCAGAGTTTCTTCTTAGACAACTCAAGATTCATGAGGAGTTCTTGTATGTTCTTGTTTTGATGGCATCTTCCAATACTTACATTGTAGTGGTGTTTAGTTATGATACTCAAAACTCATCAATGATGCTCTGACTTCCTTCATAGATAAACTAATTGTGTTTCACTGTTTTATATTTTCATTTCTGCAATTGAACTCTATAGTGCCTTGACTTCCATGCTAGGTAGAATGTTTTGGCTTCAATAATCAAGATTCAAAGAGAGTTTTTAATGTCCTATTGTCTCATGGCTTTCCTCTTTCACTTACTTACAATGGTATGAATACATGTTACTTAGAACTCATCATTGATGCTCTAACTTCCTTCATGCATTTATAAACTGTGTTTCCTTGCATTGTATCTTTGTTTTGTTGATGTATAAAGACTCTCTATACCCTGACTTTCATGTTAAGTTGATCTTGCTGTGGTACTGAAACATACTTTGACTCCATAGCCCAATGGTAACCAACCTTTATCTTTCAACCTATAAACATATAAAATCACAAACCATATAGTTAGCCATCTATCCATATCCTTAATCAATATCATTAACCATTTTAGAGAGCCCTCTCAGGCTGAGGAGGCTACGCCTTAGCGAAAAGATTGGATTGAAATAGTTACACTGAGATAGTCTGATCAGAAGCCTATCAGGGTCCTATTTTGGTGATAACATTTTGGTGCATCTCACGGGAGTCTGAAGATTATTCATTCCCGAAATCAAGAAGTTGAACTTCTGAAGGCAGCAGGAGCTCAGAAAGTTTTCGAGTCTACAATCTACCTTGGTGACTCCACACATCAAATAAAAAATTGGAAGGTGACTCCATTGCTAGAATATCAGTAGCTTGATGAAGTTTCAAGATGAGTTCCATTGGAAGAATGAATGCCAGGTATGCTCCTATGAATTAGTCTCATATCCCTAGTTTTCCTAATCCTATGCCAAAGGTTGATTGGTTAGATGATCTTCCAATATTCAGTGATGAAAAGAAAGACAATGTTGCTCTTCATTTGGTTAGGTTCCATATGCATGTATGTGGTCTTAAGGTTCAGTTCCTTGAAGATTGTCTCATGAAGATGTTTATGACCACTTTAGAAGGAAAAGCATGGTCTTTGTATAAAAGCTTAGAAAATGGTTCATTATATTCTCTTTCTGATTTCCATGATGTATTTTATGACATTTATAAAGAATGTCATCCTTCCTTATTGCTGGCCAAAGATTGCTGTAAACATTCTTTGAGTCTTATTCAATATTTGGAGGATTGTTATGAGGATAATGAATTTATGGATGAAGAAATTTTAGAGGCTCTTCATAAAAATACATTTCAACAACAAGAAGAAAGGATAACATCCCATGAAATGCAGCATGAAAATTAGCAGGGGTTTACTTATGAAAACCATGTTACATCCTCTGAGATTAATGTGAAGATGCAGAAAACTTGCCAGCCTTTTGATCATAATGAAGATGAAAATCATTGCAAACACCAAGAAGAAATACTGGAAGAAATTTTTTATATCCCTCAGGCAGAGGAAAAGGTTGATCATTTATGTAATTCCTTGCAGCAGATTACTTCATAGAATGATCGTAATAGTGAGGAAAATTAAATTGTCTATAGGAATCATGCAGAAAGGTAGTTGGATAGAATATCAAAGGAATTTTGTGTGGCTAAGAATCAGTTGTTTGAAGATATAGAATGTTATGAGAATCATCAAACTAATCATGTCTATTTTGACCCTATAGCCGATTACATGGAAAACATTTGTTGCTTAGATTTCCAGTTATATTTTTATGTTGAGGATCAGTTACATCTCATGATGCCTTGGTTATTTCAGTATCTGGTTTATTTTTGCTTCAAGCACAGTCAAGAGATTCAAGTGTCAGATCAGATCAATGACTGGCTTCATTGGAAGTTTCATGTTCCTTGAGCTACAAGTGGAGATTGCAGCTGATAGGGTAGGTAAGAATGTGCAAATAAGCTCAGGGTAGGTTGATTGAGCATCTGTTTTAGTAGGTGCAATTTGAATTCTTCTTACAGAAATCATTAAAGGCTTGAGGAGTAGATTGGGCAAAAGTTCAAAGTTTTATTCTAGAGGATGGATATTGGCACTCGAACTACAGGTTCTTAATGTACCACAAGGGCACACTATCCCTAGTGGAGCCACTGTTATCACCCTAAATTTTTTTTTCTAAACTTTGGAAAGTTTGCCTTATTTCTAATCATAGTCTTATAATAGGTTTTGAGTCATCTAATCTCAATAGTGTCATTCTCTTTTCCAAATAAAGTTTGATAGCCTCATTGCATGTCCTAGAAGCCTCACCATGTGTTTAGAAGTCATATCTCACATCATTTTGAAGAAATTTTGAAATTAGCTAGGAATCCATGTTTTCGTAGCACAGAAAGTGTAAAAATCCTATTTTGTGCTATGAAATCAGAGTTTTCGTAACGTGCTATGAAACCACTAAAGAAGTCTGTTTCAGCATAAAACACTCGGTTTTCTGCTTTTACTAGTCAACTTCCAGAAGGGTTCATGAGAAACTGAAAACTCAGTTTTGAAAACTAAAAGAGGTTTTTCTTCCTAACATAGTGAGATACAAAAAATCTTTCATTTTCTTCAAATTCATTATGAGGTGGGAGAAACTTATGGTTAAACTTGCGCTATGAAACTGCTGAAAGCCAAGCTTTGTCTTCTGGTTTTAGAAGTCTTTTTCAAGATTAGTTTATGTTCACAGGAAAAGGTATTTTGGAATTATGAAGGAGGTTTCTCTTCATCAACTCTCCAGATATAATAAACTATCTCACATTCTTCATAAGTATTATCAGTTGGGAGATAATAAGATTTCTTTGAAACCCTAATTTCAGAGAATAGATTTTTCCTATTTTACACCTGTTTTTCAAGGACAGATACTGGAGAGTTGGAGAAGTGTTTTAAAAATAAAGAGAGGTTTTGGTTATAGATAGCATGGAATACAAAAACCTCCTTCAGTTTCATGAAATATGTCATGGATGAGAAGATAAAGGCTCTTTCCCACGTGCCAATTTTCAAGGATCCTAAACCTAAAAACAGGGAAACATGTTCCCTAATTTCTAGGGTTTATCATCAGTAGTAAGGTGACAACGTGGGAGGCTTCATCGAATTCTACCTCATGAGGTTGAAGCTGTCAAAGAATGCATTCAATGTTTAGTTAATGTGGTTTATTCATAACAAGGAGTTGTACTCCTAATTGTATTAGGACTCTAAGACAGTTAGTTAGTTGTCGCTTGTATTTAATAGTCTGTTTTATGGTTAGAATAGGTGTCAATAATAGAAATTCAAATTCTCTTGATGAGGGATGAGGGAATACATGTTGTAAATGATATATATAAAGCAAGAGGTCAAATTAGAAAAAGGTTGGAGACTTCTTGACTCAGTTGCTGCTCTATGCGCAGACTGTGTATATTTTTAACCTAATGCAGAGTTTCTACTTAGACAACTCAAGATTCACGAAGAGTTCTTGTATGTTATTGTTTTGATGGCATCTTCCAATACTTACATTGTAGTGGTGTTTACTTATGATACTCAGAACTCATCAATGATGCTCTGACTTCCTTCATAGATAAACTAATTGTGTTTCACTATTTTATATTTGCATTTTTGCACTTGAACTCTATAATGCCTTGACTTCCATGCTAGGTAGAATGTTTTGGCTTCACTACTCAGGATTCAAAGAGATTTTTTAATGTCCTATTGTCTCATGGCTTTCCTCTCTCACTTACTTACAGTGGTATGAATACATGTTACTTAGAACTCATCAATGATGCTCTAACTTCCTTCATGTATTTATAAATTGTGTTTCCTTGCATTGTATCTTTGTTTTGTTTATGTATAAATACTCTCTATGCTCTGACTTTCATGTTAAATTGATCTTGCTGTGGTACTGAAACATACTTTGACTCCATAGCCCAATCGTGACTAGCCTTCATCTTTCAACCTATAAACATATAGAATCACAAACCATAGACTTAGCCATCTATCCATATCTTTAATCAATATCATTAACCCTTTGAGAGACCCCTCTCAGGCCAAGGAGGCTAAGACTTAACTAAAAGATTGCTTTGAAATAGTTATATTGAGATAGTCTGATCAACAGCCTATCAGGGTCCTATTTTTGTGATAACATACTGAATGAAATTCCATCAATTGGTTAGCACACCAGAACAATGGCCTTTTGTCAATAATTAAATAAACATTAAAAAGTCTTGAATATTTTTTAAATTGAAATGGGATAGTGGTGAATCAATGGGTTGAGAGGCAACCCTATCAAGGCTATAGATGCCTGCTAGAAGCAGAGGACATGTCTATGCTATTGAAGTACATTTCAAATTGCCATTAAAAAATTTGCCATTTTTATTTCCCTTATCCATAGCAAATTAAAATCATTGAATTACTATAGGGACTTATTTCTTTCCCTTGGAAGGTGGTAACGATGAATGTGTATCAATAATTACTTTTTATTCTCCATTTCAGGAATGTAACTCTTGGGGAATTAGTAAATCTACTTTAAATTTATTTTACCTTTTTCCTCTAAAGGCAATCTTTCAATGAAAATATTTAAATTTCTTTTACATTTTTCCTATAAAATAAAATCTTTCAATAAATCCATTTTACCCATGATTGGAGCCTAAAGGTCTCTTCCACATGCTTTGTCATGATTTTTTTATATATCTTGGGTGTCGCAAATATCTTTTTTCGTTAGCATAATCTACAATAAATACCTCTAATAAATGAGTCGCAAACCTTATCATTATTTCCTTTTCCTTGGAGGTCCATCCATCATGCTGAATTAATGTGTTCCTATCTCCATAAGTCATGTCAATTATCTACCGAATTATGTATAATAAATGGTTGAGGATGACTTTTAATTTCCTCATGGGGGGTGACAATATTAAAAATATAACAGATATTTAAACTCTGCAACAATCGTTGTATGTTATGGATTCTTGAAGCTTTTACTACATAATAATATTTTCAACTGTGGATTTTCTGAGCTTGTTGTTTCTAGTTTGTTTCCAAGATTGTTCCTTGCAGAGACAGTGAAAATGGTCAGTCACTCAATACGTAATGAACCTGTACAATTCTGGGTTTGGAATAGGCATGAAGCATTTTGGATCAGGTGGGATGGACATAATATTTCCTCTAGTTGCAAGGTTTTGAAGCTGAAGTGGCCTTAGAATTCATAAGGAACTTGAACGATGAAATGATGAAAGTCAAAGGCAGACAAATCTAGGTAAATGTAGAAGTAGTGGTTGAAGTAGTAAACAATTCTTCATAAAACCCTTTATTATGCTTATTTCTTTAATCGCAGACTCTTCCAACCCTAGGAACACAATTGCAGGGGCCCGCGCACTCAGCTGCGAACTTACCAAGATCTCTGTGCACTCAGCTGCAGGAGCCTTCCCCTTCACCTAAGTATAGGAAACAAAACTTTCCAACCTTAGCTCCTTGCCCAAAACAATGATCTTCTATCTTAGTTACCTCTGTAGACTTGCTATGACTTATATATGTATAGAATTTCTCTTACAATACCATGATCCACGGACCATGGGCAGGTCTCAAAGCCTTCCTATCACTTACGCACCTAAGGGAGTAAAGTCCCTTAAACTTTGACTATCTTTGTGCTCTGCTTCCACATTTTGTGAAGACTTTACATTTTATACAAAATTTAACCCGAACATTGACCAAAACTTAACCATAGGGACCCCATCCCAACACCTTCCTCTCAACAATTCATGAGGACAGACAAGAGGATGGCCTCTATATTGGTCTCTTTACCCAGAAAAAGGAGAAGGTCAGCTAGGTTGGCTAAATTCCGAGACTCCATAAACCTTGTAGAAAATTTTTTGGAAGAAACTAAACCTCAAACTCATGAGGAAGACCCTCCTCAAGAACATGAAGTGGAAGCAGCCCAAGTATTAGAGGGGTTGGAATTTTATTTGAATTCAATGAACCTTAAAGCTATTGTAGGTTGTTCAAATGATTCTCCCGAAAAAATGAAATCACCTGTATCTCCAACCTCTCCTCCTGATTCTGTCACTATTGTTATTTTAGAGCCTTCAGAAGAGTCTGAATGGAGGCACACCACCATACCCGCACAACCCAGAAAATCAGAGCCACAGACCAATTTTGAACCTGCTGAAAGCTTAAAAATAATATTAATGTTGCATAACCCACATTAAATAACCACCTGAATACAAGTGCCATGGATCCCTGTAATCCTTCTCGCACAGGAGAGGAATGAAAGTTCACACAAGAAGAAGCTGAAGCATTAACCATTGTGTTATGGGAAGGAAGTATGCCTACCCTCCAACACCATTTCCTTATGCCAAGATTCATATGTCGATCACCAGTGAGTGACAGCGAGTGACATTTGTTCACCACCCCCATCGGGGAATCCACCTCTCTAGTGACAATTTCGCATAGATCATCCAAAAGGGCGGAATTGAAGGGGAATGACTAGTTGAGGAGAAGCTCCTAGTTGTTATGATCGCTCCCCCAGTTAGCTAGCCTGTATGATGCTTAGTTCCCTTGTTGACTCTGTCACAACCATTTGAGAACCATCCCCTTTTGAATAGGCATAGTCTCCTTGAGAACCATCCCCTTCTGAAGAGGTACAATCTCTGTTGTAACATTATTTGGTTTTGATAAGTTAGTATATTAGTCAAAAATAAATTCAAAATGTTAAGTTAGGATTTCGATGAAAGAGCAAGAAAATTAAAAATGTTAGGATAATTTTATATTTTATAGGCATCCATAACATTTAAATGTCAGGAGTTAGTTTTCCTAAAGAAAGAAGGAAAAAGAAAATAAAAATGATAGGGAAGCAAAAACAAATAAAGGCTTCATTTTAAGATTAAAAAAAAAATAAATGCAAGGGTTTCTCATTTAAATGTGCCACATTAAAAAAATATTAAATTTTGTTAATTAATGATTAATTTCCTTAATCATGCTTAATTTATCATTATAAACCTTTGGCATAAAAAATTATATTATATAGCGCATATATAATGGACAAAAGGTCTCGTCAACTTTAAATAAAAAGAGTGCATCATTCAATAGCCGATCTACTCCCCCTCCCCCCAGATCAATGGTGGGAGAGGATTCGCACCCCCCACGACCATTTCTCGTTAACGCAATGGGGGGAGGGGGGTCCACAAATTGGTTTCAATGGTAGATGCCCCAACAATATGTGTCGCCACCGTATTGCTCTGTACCCCTCCCCCCTCCCCCTGCTAAAAACCATTAACAACTCGTGCACCCCCCCGGCTCAAACCGTAAACCACTCGTGCCACACCCCCCCCCCCATGCAAACTTCTCGTGGTTTCCTTCTGCCAACCGTCTTGCATCTCATGCCTCGACTGTTATCCCGTAAAAAATCCCATGCTGCCAATTCACATACCCACCTCTTTGTCACTTTCCTCTGACTCTTTTATGTTGTTTGCAAGTAAACAACATATGCAGGACCTTTTCCTATTCCACTGATTAGTTACCAGAATTCCTCTTCCTTTTGTCTGTCAACATGGCCCAAAAAAGGAAAGCTCAAAAGAAGAGTACAAAGGAAAGCACTGCTATTCCAACTTAGCTCGACCTTGAACATGTTCCTCTTGTAGACTCACTATTCAAAATTGCAGAAGCCAAGTGTGAGTTCGATTTCTATGAACTACACTTATGGCTCAAATAGAATTACCTAGACAAGAAATACCTAATCAGATTTTGGGAATCTCTATTACCTTTCTTTAGTTTCTAAAAAACATGTGAGTTCCCAGTGCTTTCCCCTTTGAATTATTGTGATGCGATTTATTTCAACCTTCGCATCGCATAACACACATATGTTTGAGGCCCGGTTCTTTTCCAACTGACATGTTGCGATGTGATATATCACAATTGCAAACTGCAATGTTCCACAACCGGGTTCGATAACACACAAGGCTTTTTGTGATGCGATATTGGTGATCCAACGGTCAGCGGGATTTCACACCGCTGGTTGGAACTTAGATCAACGGCTGGGATTTAGGCAATATTCAACACGATTAATAATACTAAAGGCTGTGACTCCATTGAACTCTGAATTTTATATCATAAAACATAAAAATAGAGAAATATTCGATTCTATCCCGATTACAAAGAAACAAAGGAAAAACAAGAGTTTCCATAGATTTGATATATAATCACACATGCATCAATTAATCATTACAATAATGGTTACAGAGTCTCAACCCTTTGGCTCGATTACAGTGATTTAAAAGACCTCTATTTCAATCTGGAAATCTACGCTCTATTACTTGACTATCGCTTCACTCAATTCTCTCTCATCTCTGCCAATCTCTCTACATTACATTTTTCTACCTTTTATCAGTCAAATCCCACTCTAACTACTAAATATCTATTTTTAAAAATTCTAATAGTCAATCTCTATTTTCAAGCTCTATCACACACCTATGCTAACAACTTATCTTTGAATCTAAAATAAGACAATCTCTACTTATTACAATAATGAAATACAACTCATTTCTTGAGAGTTCCAACCCTCTCGGTAAAAAATGACTTTTGACCACTCAGGTCAGTGAAATTCAACTTGTTTAGCCACAAGATGTGAACATACTTTCACATTACTGGCTAAGTCTAGATGCTTCTGCATAACCTTATTACCTAGTGTCAAGTCAAATATGACCATGTATAAAGAGTAGTGGTGGCTCAGAATGGAGACATTCTGATCACCATATCTGTTGAGACCGTCGACCAGATGCTCCTAATCCCTCAATTAGACTCTCTCAGCCATTTTTCACTAGAAACACTTATAAATATGTACCATAAGTTAACCTTTCCTTAGAGAGCCCAAATTTTTGAAATCTTTTTACCAGAGGATGTAGAATTACCAAAAATAAATCCTCCCTACTCATCTTCCATGTCTCCTGAAGTCTCTAGACATTTTATTTCTCTTCTTTCCTACTTATTAGGATGTCCAAATAACTAGTTTGTTGATGAGACTATCCTTGGTTTCATTTCCATCTTTAACAAGGATCAACAACCAACATTCATGTATAATTACAACCAATTTTTGGCTGATAATATACATGAACAATTCATGAATTTTACTGTACAAGTGTTCGGTTACAACTTTGTAATTTTCCACATGTTTCTCTTTTAGTCGAGTGATCTTTTTCCTATCAAGCTCAACAAGCAAGATAAACAAGGAGTGAATCGAGCAGTGATTCATTGGACATAAATAGTTGGGACAACCTCTACCACCTCCTCATTTTCAGAATTTGTAGACACATTCATACATCTAGTGGCACAACTCCTTAACAATAAAAATGAGCCAAGGATTGGAGATGAAATTAAAAGGATTTTACACTTAAGGAGAAAAATAAAATTGGTGACTAGTAATTATACCAAAATTACACAGAGATAAGGGTATATGGTTGTGAGCTTGCACCATATAAGTTGCCCAAATATGTTCCAATGAGAATATTTTCTCTGGAATATATTAGGTAGATGATCCACATGTATGACCCGCACTTTGTGTTAGGTAAAAGGAAATATCAATTCAAGATTAAAGCACAGATTGGATCATTCATTTGCAGAACCAAATTAGTTGGTGTTGAGGCATATACATTGTTGAAGAAAATGAATTTCCAGCCCAGCTTCACCTGGTCCTACGATCCTTTTGCTATTATTTCTACTGTTAGGGTTGATTTAAAATTGACTCCTTATAATCATACTCCAAGACCAGAGATAGAAAAATTCATGAATTAAGAGAAATGGGTTGATGGGACACTTCAAGAGGCAGATGAACATCTTGTTTCCACCCCCATTGAACAAAATCTAGTTTCTCAGAGAAAGCAACAGAAAAGGGTGAGAGAAGAGTCTTCATCTACTGAGGAGATTATGAAAGGTTTTATTTTTCACTAGAAGAAGCCAATGGCTGGCTTGGTTACTTCAAGAGAAAAAAATCAACCAATTATAATTGATCTAGGAGATTCAAAAATTTCTACCTCAACAAGAGTTAGTGTTTCAACCACTCCTCCTACAACTTCACATTCTAGAGAACCTATAGAAATCATTCAATCCACTGGAACCAATTCTTCAGTTCATCATAATATCTTTTCAATTTTCCTTAAGATTAAATAGAAGAATGAGACTTTGAAGTCCAATGTGTATAACCAGTTCTGGAAACAAACTTCAACTTTCCAGCATAGGCTTCTTTCTTATTTTGATAGTGAGAAAGGTAGAATGCAAATGGCTTTCTTACAAGCCCAAATTCCATTTCCCAGGTCCCCATCAGATTATAAAAATATTGTGTTTTCATTTGATACCATTCAAATTCATCCAATTGACCAAATGGATATGCATAAATAGACTGGTGAGATGTTATTTTCCACTATGACTACTACAGCTATGTCTCTTTCTAAACTTAGGACTGCCCTATCCAATGTTCAGTCTCAACTTAAGTTAGGAAATATTTCTTCCTTAGCTAAAGATAACAGAATAAAAGCATTGGAAGATTTTGTAATTAAAGTGGTATATGATCCCAAAGATGTAAAAGTTGCAGAGCTACTCCTCAAAGAGAAAGATGCAGACATTGTTGCATTGGAGAAACATTTGAAGCTACCTTCTACAGGGGATACTCTAACAAAGGATATAGTAGAGAATGAACAATAGAAGGAGGACATGCTCAAGCTTATCATTGAGAAAAATATACATTTGAAGAAATAGAAGAGCAGATTGAAGAGTTATTGAAGGAAAAGGACGTAGCATAGCTTTCTAAGGTTCCAGTCATAGTAGTACCCATAGCAGTTGCAGGCACATAGCCTAGTTCATCATCAACTTCCATTGAGTCTACATCAACATCAGTTGATCCAGCAAGGTTATCATAAGAATTGGCCATACAAAAACAGGAAAACGAGAAGTTACTGTGGAAATTTCAAAACTTAAAATTGCTTAAAGTAAAAAAATGATACTTTGTATGTGTAGGAGATGTAGAAGACACACAAATCAAAACTTAAAATCTAGAAGTTGGAGAGTGAGTCCCTAATGGCAGATACTTTTTCCCATGCCAAGGAAAATATCTGGATAAAAATCAGCCAATTCATGACAAATGTATGCCCATCCATACAGATTATTTTTTAGCAGCAAGAACTCATTTCCAAGTGTAGAGCAGTGATAGAAGAATAGAAAGTAGCCTTGAAGACCAAGCCAGCAGAAGACACATATATGATTAAAGTTTTAAATTGATAAATTAGAGAAGAATTAGAAGAAATAAACATATATGACAGAACAGCTACCATCTTAGAGATTAAGAAGGTATTACAAAATAAGAATTTGATCAACCAATTAGAAACTAAATGTCAAACTATGGATATTACTGTCAAAAGATTTCATTCAAATTTTAATATCTTGAATCATAAAGGGCTACCAACATTGGTAGGCCTGAATGATAGATTTATCAAATTAGAGGATTATTGCAAGGAATTATATACTATTGCAGTGGACATAACTAAATTTATAGGAATAAAAGGACAGATAACAAGGAAGGCCTTTCTACAAGCCTTGGAGTTTGATTTAGCCATCATGCATGAAATTAAACATTTGTTTCTCACCAAACCAAATTTTAAGAGAGACACAGAAGTGGATGAAACAATAAGAAAGATGGCGAATGTGGAAATCCCAAGTGAAGAAAGATGGGATCAATTGTGTGAAACAATTTAGTAATTTCAATTCTAACAGCATGACAACTCATCAGTATTTTTAGGCCAGATCATCAACAGATTACGAAAGGATAGAGCCACCTCTTTAGAAGTTTCTTGGTTCCTATTATATTGATCAATTTTTGTAATTTTGTACTATTTTGGTATGCTATTCCAAAACATATTGTAGATCTTTTGCAAATTTTGTATAATTAACTCCTCCTTTGAGTTATTAGAGGTTGAACCCTTGAACAAGTTATCAAGAAGATTTGTACTAAGTTGGAGAATTTTTTTGGAATAATAAAATATTCTAGATTTACCTCATATGGTCTATTTCTCATTGTGTTGTATTTCGTCTTGTTTATTCATTGTATTTTCTTCATATAAATTAATTCTTTTGTAGTTATAGGATTCAAAATTTAACTGAGTTTCAATCTCTTTTTGAATCCTCTGTGAAGTTGTGATTTTAAATAAGAGATTAATTTACAGTATTGTTTGTTATTGTAAGTTCCTATTTAAATATAAATTACATCAGATATCTGTAATAGTTTAATTATATTTTGTTGATTAAGTAAACATTGTTTTCTTAATTTCTTCTTATAACTGGTTAAGTATTCAGTTTGAATACTAAATCAATTATACTCCTACATGCTCTACCTTTCCACCCCATTAAAATTAAAATAAATAATATGTGTACTTAAAGAACAACCATTTATTTTACTTGGAAATATATCTAATTTTGAAACACAGTTTTATAAAATTGTTCATTGGTTATGCAATCATTTAAAACAACCAAAAATTATAGATGCTTTGGCATAACTAATTGACCTAGAGTTATCTCAAAGGACAACATCAGATTGGCATCGTTTCCAGGGAGCGAAGGATTGAAAGGTATATTTTCCCTGGGGAAATGATTTTTCCCTTTTCATTTATGGTGAATAAAGGATTAGATATAGGTCAGTAACTTTCACCTAGGGATTCCACTGTTTCAAGATGGCTCTTTTTAAGCATACTAGATCTAAGATCACGCTCTGATTTTGAGATTGTTAACCCACTTCCAGATCCATAGAGACTTATTAGGGAAGCCTCTTTGAGGATAAGACATCAAGCATATTCTTCTTCTTCATCATTACATTGTGAAGACATATCATATATAGATCCTTTTTCATTTGTTCCATCTAATCCTGATTGGGCTGAACTACCTCCTAGGATTTCTGGACTCCATTCAAAAGGAGTAGATCTTCCATCAACCTTTTTAATCCAATCACCTGAGTCATATCAAGTACCATCCATTCCTATGAAATCACCTTCATCTGAGAAAGAATTAGGTTTACATTTACCTGAGTTCAAACCTACATATTTCATCTCTCCAACTCCTTATTATGTTCCATCAACTTCTACTAATCCTGAAGAGATGTTCTCTATCTATTCAAATCCTTTGTTTGATAATAAGGAACACTTTCCCTCAGGATTTCATAAGTTGGTTATTAAAACCCCTTTGAAATCTTCAAGGAGGTCTCCTCCTTCTTTTTCTACCCCACATACTAATACCCCTACCGATTCTTCTTCTTGACCTTCATCTTCATCATCCTCCTCTTCCTCTTCATCATCCACTTAGTCACCCCAGCCTACACCTGCCGTCATGGCTTTTCAACCCATTGTACAAGAAAGATATGTTGCTTTATTTCTTCCTCAAAACTTGGCAAATTTTCCAGATGGATATCTAAAGCATTTACCAATATTCAATGGTGAAATTGGTCCTTCACCAAAAGATCATGTAGCTGCTTTCCTATATTTTAAAAATCATATGAACATAGAACATGAGAATTTTTATATGATATTATTTGTGAAATACTTAGAAGGAAATGTTAGGATCTATTTTAGGAAACTTAGACCTGACTCTATTAGAACATGGAATGAGCTCATAACTATCTTTAATAATAAATGGGGGGTAAAGAAGGATCCTGTCTACTTTCTCATTGAAATTGAAGAATTGAAGAGAAACCTTGGTGAACCAGTAGCCAAATTTATCAAGAGATTTAATAAACTCTATCATAAAATGCCTGTTGATTGTAAGCCACCAATAGCAGCTGCAAAGGTTATATTTTCCAAATCATTTGAGGATGACTTTGTAGTCATGTTAAGAGAAAGAGTGTCCAATACATTAGAAGATATGCAGACAAATTCCATAGAGGTTGAAGCTAATAGATCTGCTTCTATCAAACTTAAAGCTAAAGCAAAAAAAGAAGAAAGAAAATTAAAATCTAGGATTGATGACTCATCTTCCTCCAAATCCATGCTTAAAGATTAGAAAATTGATGAAATTACATCTTTACTTAGAAACCTTTCCAATAGGATTTCTAAAATTGAAGCACAACCTAGAACCACTCAAAAAACTATTGTTAGGCCACAAGCTCAAACTCAATTTTGAAGAGATCCTCAAATGCATATCCTCTAGAGAGTAAGTTCTAATCAACAAATGCAACCACCATTGTTGATTGATGATCAACAACCTCAGGATGTGGGTCCTTTAATTACTAAAGATATCAATAATATTGATTCTTCAACAATACAAATGGAAATAGTACCTACATCTTCCTCCCAATATTTTGAACAAGAACAAGGAGATACTCAACTTTCAAAATATCAAGCATTCTCTGAATTTTTTATCGCATAATTAAATAAGAGGTATAATCTAAGACCTAGATTAGGCCCAGGTAGACCTCCTAAATCTACAACTATAATTGAACCTACAATAAAATCTATTATAACACAAACTCCAACACCTCAAACTATAGAGTCATCTACTGAAACATTTTCATATAATAAAACCATTTTGACAACTTTTAATATTGAGAAAGAATTAGAAAGAGTCAAGATTCCTATCCCTTTCATTGAACTTTCCAAGAACCCTGGTTATAAAAATCAATTGTCTAAATGGATAAAATCCTCTAGTGTAGATGCTAAGGGGGATATTATTAGTCTACAGGATGAAAAACCATCAGTAGTTTTTGGCCCCAATTCTAATATGATTGATGAGATTGTTTAGCCCTTCTATGTAACTTTAAAGGTCCATGATTTTCTCTTGTATAGCTGCATGTTGGACATTGGTGCTTCTCATAACCTTATGCCAAAGGTAATTATGGGCCAACTTCAGTTAGAAGTTACTCGTTCCTATCATGACCTATACACCTTTGATTCAAAGAAATTAGCATGCCTAGGAGTAATCGAAGACTTAGTTGTCACCCTAGCCCAAATACCTAGTAAGAGTATAGTTTTAGACATAGTTGTCACTGATATTCCTGCCAAGTTTGGCATGCTTCTATCTAGATCATGTTATGCTAAACTTGGAGGATCACTTCAGATGGACATATTTTTTGCCACTATTCCAGTTTATGGAGGTGAACATTTAAGGTTATATACGGAAGTCGGATTCCTCCATACTGTTTGCAAGTCCCATCAAGCAAAAAATCACCCCATCTATGTAGTAGATCAAGATTTTGGTTGCTTTTAGTTATCATTGCAAAATTCATCAAACACTCAACTTTCTATCGAAAATGGAGTTTCCAAACCTAAAATTTTAAAATCATACATATGGAAACTTTATTTTGATGGCTTTTTCTCAAAGGAAGGAGTAGGAGCAAGCATTGTTTTAATCTCACCAAATAAAGAAAATATTACTTAGTAATGTAAAATTGAATTTGAAGTCACCAATAATGTGGTGGAGTATGAAGATTTTCTTCTTAGCCTTGAACTAGCTAAGAGTTTAAAGGTTCAAACTTGAGTGTCCCTTCTAATTCTGAGCTAATAGTGAAGCAAGTTAAGAACTTGTGTCAAACAAAGCACCCAAGACTTAGATCCTATATAAATGAGGTTTTAGATACA
Source organism: Pinus taeda (assembly GCA_000404065.3). Taxonomy (NCBI): domain Eukaryota; kingdom Viridiplantae; phylum Streptophyta; class Pinopsida; order Pinales; family Pinaceae; genus Pinus; species Pinus taeda. The sequence continues at coordinate 99,143 of APFE031352790.1, forward strand.
ATTGAAAATTTCTTCGAAGGATTTAACATAAATTCTATACCCAAAGATGAGAATATGCATGTTGATTCACTTGTTGTTTCAGTAAGCTCTTTCAAAATCCTTGAGCCAATATTGTTGGAATATTAGATTCAAGTCATGTACAAACCATCAATTCCTGATAACCTTAAACACTGGCAGATTTTTGAGGATGATGAGTAATTAAAATATTTTCTTCAAGTCATTGATGAATTCTCAAATATGAAAATTGAAGAAGATAAAAAAGATGTCCAAGAATCAAATCAACAGATGCCAGAAACTTCATTGAGTCCTAAAATTCTTGATCACGATATCATTCGATTATCTAATAATTTTATTCCCAAAGGATTAGTTCCATTGGAAAAGTTATTTGATAAAAATGATGTCTCTAAAAACCCTTTGTCTAATTCACCTGCAGAAGAAATCAAAGAGTGCAATATTAGGACTTTAGATGAAGTAAAAAATGTTAAATTGTCATCATCTTTAGCTATCGATGTTAAAAAAAAATACTTGAATCTTCTTAAAAATTACAAAGATGTTTTTGCCTGGTCTTATAATGAATTAAAAACTTATGATACATCTTTAATTGAGCATAATATTCCTTTGAAACCAAAAGAAAAACCCTTCCAAAAAAATTAAGAAGAATCAATCCAATACTTCTATTGAGAAAGAACTTAAAAAACTGCTTGATGCTCATATCATAGTTCCTCTGAGGTATTCTGACTGGGTAAATAACCTAGTTCTCGTTAGAATGAAAAATGGTGAAATTAGGCTATGTGTAGACTTCCGAAATTTGAACAAATCATATTTAAATGATAAATACCCATTTCCCATAATAGACCATCTACTTCAGAAATTTTCAGGTGTAAATAGGATTTCTATGTTAGATGGATTTTCTAGTTACAACCAAATTATGGTAAGTCAAGCTGACCAAGACAAAACTACTTTTACTACTCCTAGGGGTACATTCATGTATGTTAGGATTCCATTTGGACTGACAAACGTTGGAGCCACTTTTTAGAGAGCCATGGATCTAGAAATTTTAGGTAAGACATCTGAATTTACTGTCATTTATCTAGATGATTTAACTGTTTTCTTTGATTCTGATGAAAATCATTTAAAACACTTGAGTAAGTTTATTGATAGGTCTATAAAATATGGCATATCCATAAATCCAAAGAAGTCTTTATTTGTTGTAAAGGAAAGGAAATTACTAGGACATTTTATTTCAAAAGAGAGAGTTATCATTGATCCAAAGGGAGTTTTAGTTATGTAAACTCTATCTCCACCTAGAAACAAGAAGGACATATAAACCTTCCTTGGGAAAATTAATTTTCTTAGAAGTTTTATCCCTAATTATGCAGAGATAGTAAAAGATATAACTGATATGTTAAAGAATAAAAATGAAGTGAAATGGATATTTTTTTCTAGATATGATTTTGATCAAATAAAAAAGGCTATATCTGAGGCCCCTACATTAGCCAGTCCTAATTATTATTCCACTTTTAGCATGTTTTATTTTGCATGAGAGATAACCTTAGCAATTGTACTTTTATAGAAGAATACAAATGGTGATGACCAGCCCATAGCCTTCTTTTCTAAAGTCATGAGGGATGCCAAGCTTAGGTATGACATTATTGAAAAACAAGCTTATGTCTTAATCCAAGACCTCAAAGCCTTTAGAACCTATGTCTTACATTCACACATTACAACCTATGTCCCTAATCATGTTGTCAAAACTATTTTGACCCAACCTGATACTGATGGAAGAAGAGGAAGATGGATTTCCAAAAATCTTGAATTTGATCTTGACATCAAGACCATGAAGTTGGTGAAGGGTCATGGTTTGGCCAAATTTCTAGTTGTATCCAATTGCAAAGTATCGGGGATAAATTTCATTTCTGAACTATCATCTAAGAAGAATCCACAAGAACCTTCTCAAATTTCACAAAGGGAGAATCCACAAGAACCTTCCTTAAATACAGAAGGGGAGAATCCACAAGAACATTCTCAAAATTTAGAAGAGAATCCACAAGAACCTCCTTCTTCAGAACAAACCATCCTCATTCATATATATCATAAATATCTACTCTCTGATTGGTATTATGATATTGTGTAGTTTCTTAGAGATTTTCAATGTGCAACTAAACTTGACTTCAAGTAGTGTAATGCCCTGAAGCTTAAAGCAATGAAATATTGTATTATCAATGGTAATCTATACAGGAAGGATCCTCTCAATATCCTTATTCTTTGTTTGATTGAAAATGAAATAGAGGGAATTGTAGATCAGTTCCATGTAGGGTTTTGTGGTGGACACTATGCCTGGAGAGCAACAACTTATGAAATTTTAAATGTATGTTTCTATTGGCCCACACTATTTAAAGAAGTTAGAGCAAGAGTTAGAAGTTGCACACAATGTCAAATATTTGTAGGGAGATAGAAGCTATCAGCACTCCCTCTTGTTCCATTATTTGTTCAGACACCTTTTCTACAATGGGGGTTGGCCTTCATAGGAGAGATTCATCCATAATCAATTAATACACATAGATGGATTCTAACTGCTACAAACTATTTTACCAAATGGGTAGCGAGAATACCTATTAAAAATGAAACTAATACTGTTGTAATTAAATTTCTTGAGGAAAATATTTTATCAATATTTGGTTATCCTCAATGAATTGTTACAGACAATGCAACAACTTTTAGCAGTGTTAAAATGATTGAGTTCTGTCAAAAGTATTCCATTCTGTTACATCATTCTACACCATACTGTCCATAGGGTAATGGGCTAGAAGAGTCCTCCAACAAGAGCTTAGTTAGGGTCATTAAGAAGACTCGTGAAGACCATAAAAAGAGTTGGGACAATCACCTCATGCATGCAATTTGGGCAAACAGACTTTCTCCTAAGAGATCCATAGGCAAGTCTCCTTCCAATTAGTTTATGTTAAGGAAGCAATTTTTCCTACTCTTTTGGCTTTACCAATTATGAGGTTCCTTCAAGAGTCTTATGAGGAAAAATATGATTTCTCAAGAAGTATTAATCAAATCGTTGAATTAAATGAGGATAGGGATGAAATTAAATACAAACTAACGAAATATCAAAACAAGATGAAGGAACTATTTGACAGAAAGGCCAAAGAAATAATTTTTAAGAAAGGAGACCTAGTGCTTAGATGGGATACAAGGAGGGAGGATAAAAGAAATCATGCAAAATTTGACAACCTTTGGTTTGGTCCATCTAACATTGCAGAAGTCAAGGGGAATAATACATTCATCCTACAGAATTTGGAAGGATAGTATTCCTCACTACTAGTCAATGGGAAATACTTGAAACATTATATCCAGTATTAGATTTTCATCCATCCATTCATCATCTATAAATACTGGGAGAGTTCATCTTATTTTGAGAGAATTGCAAGTGTATATTTGTTTCAACAAAGACTCCATAGCTCGAGGAGAAGGCACTTGGATCTTCTTGTTCTTTGCTTCCCATAGGGAGAAGCAGACCCCAGCTGGAGCTGATGTTGTAACATTATTTGGTTTTGATAAGTGAGTATATTAGTCAAAAATAATTTCAAAATGTTAAGTTAGGATATGGATGGAAAAGAAAGAAAAATAAAAATGTTAGGACAATTTTATATTTTATAGGCATCCATATCAATAAAATGTTAAGAGTTAGTTGCCCTAAGGAAAGAAGGAAAAAGAAAATAAAAATGTTAGGGAAGCAGAAAGAAATAAAGGCTTCATTTTCAAACAAAAAAATAAATGCAAGGGTTGCTCATTTAAATGCGCCTTATTAGAAAAATGTTAAATTTTGTTAATTAATGATTAATTTCCTTAATCGGGATTAATTTTTGGTTTCAATGGCAGATGCCCCAACCCTATGTGTCCTCACCATATTACTTTGTACCCCCCCCCTCCCCGCTCAAAATAGTAAACCACTCGTACCCCCCCCGCATTCCCATGCTGCCACCTCACATACCCATTGCCCACTGATCCTACCCATTTCCATCTCATGGGCTCACTTCCTTGCTGTCATACCCATTTATATTCACTCATTGTAGCTCCACTCCTATGCATTAAAACCTCTACTATCATGAATAAAACTATTAGCCCTTCCCAACATTTCATAAATAAACACATACTCACCTCTTTATCACTTTCCTCTAACTCTTTTATGTTATTTGCAGGTAAAGAAATTTTGCAAGACCTTTTCCTATTCCATCAATATGTTACCATACTTCCTCTTCCTTTTGTCTTCCAACATGGCTCCAAAAGGGAAAGCTAAAAGGTAGAGTGTAGAGGAAAGCACTGCTACTCCAACTTAGCTCGACCTTGACCATGTTCCTCTTGTAGACTCACTGTTCAAAATTGCAGAAGCCAAGTGTGAGTTTAATTTCTACGAAATGCACTTATGGCTCTAATAGAATTTCCTAGACAAGCAAGACCCAATCATATTTGGGAATCTCTATTTCCTTTCTTTAGTTTCCCAAAAATACATGAGTTCCCTGACCTTATTACCTAGTGTCAAGCCAAATATGACCCTGTAAAAAGAGTAGTGGTGGCTTATAATGGATACATTATGATCACATCTCTACTGAGACCATAAACCAGATGCTCCTAATCCATTAATTATACTCTCTCATCCATTTTTCACTAGCAGCATTTATGGATCTATACCATAAGTTAACCTTTCCTTAGAGAGCCCAAAATTTTGAAATCATTTTACCAGACAATGTAGAATTACCAAAAAGAAATCCTCCCTACTCATCTTCCATATTTCTTGAAGCCTCCAAACATTACTCTGTTTTCTTACTTATTAGGATATCCAGATGACCAGCTACTGATGAGACTATCCTTGGTTTCCTTTTCATATTTAACAAATATCAGCAACTAGCATTCATGTATAATTAGAGCCAATTTGTGGCTGATAATATACATGAACAATTCATGAATTTTAGTGTACAAGGAGTGTTGAGTTACATCTTTGTAATTGTCCACATGTTTCTGTTTTAGAAGGGTGATCTTTTTCCTATCAAGCTCAACAAGCAAAATGAACAAAGATTGAATCAATCAGTGATTCACTGGACATAAATAGTCAAGACAACTTCTATCACCTCCTCATATTCAGAATTTATAGACACATTCACACATCCAGTGGCACAACTCCTCAACATTCAAATTGAGCCAAGGATTGGAGATGAAATAAAAGGATTTTACACTTAAGTGAGCAGACTAAAATAGGTGACTGGTGCTTATACCAGAATTACACAGAGATAAGGGTATATGGTTGTGAGCTTTCACCATATAAGCTACCCAAATATGTTTCAATGAGAATCTTTTCTCTAGAATATATTAGGAAGATGATAAACATGGATGACCTGCACTTTGTGTCATGCAAAAGGAAATATCTATTCAAGATTAAATCATAGATTGGATCATTCATTTGCAACGCTAGATGAGCTAGTGTTGAGAGAGATACATTGTTGAAGAAAATTAATTTCCAGCCCAACTTCACCTAGTCCTATGATCCTTTTTGTATTGTTTCAGTTTTGAGAGTTCATTTAACAATGACTCCTTATAATCATACTCCAAGACTAGAGATAGAAAAATTCATGAATCAAGAGCAATGGGTTGATGGACACTTCAAGAGGCAGATGAACAGGTTGTATCCACCCCCACTAAACAAATTCCAATTTCTCAGAGCAAGAAACAAAAAAGGGTGAGAGAAGAGTCTTCATCTACTAAGGAGATTATGAAAGGTTTTATTTTTCAATAGAAGATGCCAAAGGTTAGCTTGGTTACTTCAACAAAAGAAACTCAACCAATTATAATTGATCTAGGAGATTCAGAAATTTCTACATCATCAGGAGTTAGTGTTTCAACCACTCCTCCTAAAACTTCACCTTCTAGAGAACCTCTAAAAATCATTCAGTCCACAGGAACTAGTTCTTCTTATGATTAGAATATCTTTTCAAGGTTCCTTGAGATTAAACAAAAGAATGAGACTTTGAAGTCCAATGTGTAAAATTAGTTCTAGAAACAAACTTCAACTTCCCAACATAGGGTTCTTTCGGCTTTTGACAGTGATAAAGGAAGAATGTAAATGGATTTCTTACAAGCCCAAATTCCATTTCCAAAGTCTCCATAAGATTATAAAAAGACTATGTTTTCATTTAATACCAATCAAATTCATCCAATTGACCAAATGGATATGCATAGACAGACTGGTGAGATATTATTTTCCACTATGACTACTGCAACTATGTATCTTTCTAAACTTAGGACTGCCCTATCCAATTTTTAGTCTCAGCTTAAGTTAGAAAATATTTCTTCCTTAGCTAAAGATAACAGAATAAAAGCATTGGAGGATTTTCTAATTAAAGTGGGATATGATCCCAAAGATGTAAAAGTTGCAAAGGAACTCCTCAAAAAGAAAGATGCAAACATTGTTGCATTAAAGAAATAGTTGAAACTACCTTCTACAGAGGATCCTCTAACAAAGGATATAGCATAGAATGAGCAACAAAAGGAGGACATGCTCAAGCTTATCATTGAGCAAAATATACAACTAAAGAAAATGGAAGAGTAGATTGAAGAGTTACTAAAGGAAAAGGATGCAGTACAACTTGCTATGGTTCCAGTCACAGTAGTACCCATAGCAGTTGCAGGCACAGATCCTAGTTCATCATCAATAGCCATTGAGTATACATCAACAACAGCTAATCCACCAAGATTTTCATAAGGATTGGCCATACAAAAATAGGAAAATGAGAAGTTACTGCAGAAATTCCAAAACTTAGAATTGCAGAAAGTAAAAAATGATACTTTGTATGTGCAGGAGATGCAAAAGCCCCACAAATCGGAACTTAAAATCCATAATTTGAAGAGTGACTCCCTAATGGAAGATACTTTGGCCCATGCCAAGGAAAATATCTAGAAAAAATTCAGCCAATCCATGACATATGTATGGCCATCCATACAAATTATTTTTTAGTAGCAAGAACTCATTATCAAGTGTAGAAAAGTTATAGAAGAACATACAGAAACCTTGAAGACCAAGCCAACAAAAGCCACAGATATGATCAAAGTTTTAAATTCAAAAAACAGATAATAATTAGAAGAGATAAACATCTCTGACATAACAGCTGCCATCTTAGAGATTAAGAAGGTATTACAAAAGAAGAATTTGATCAATCAATTAGAAACTAAATGTCAAACTTTGGATATTACTGAAAAAATATTTCATTCAAAGTTTAATATCTTGAGTCATAAAGGGATACCAAGAATAGTAGGCCTAAATGATAAATTAATCAAATTAGAGGATTATTGCAAGGAACTGTATACTATTGCAGTGGACAAAACTAAATTTGCAGGAATCAAATGACAGATAATAGGGAAGGCCTTTCTAGAAGCCTTGGAGTTTGATTAACCATCATGCATGAAATTAAACATGTGTTTCTCACCAAGCCAAATTTCGAGAGATACAGAGAAGTGGACGAAAAAATTAGAAATATGGTGAATGTGGAAATCCCAAGTGAAGAAATATGGGGTCAATTGTGTCAAACAATTTAGTAATTTTGATTCTAACAGCATGACATCTCGTCAATATTTTCAGGCCAAATCATCAACAGATTCCCAAAGGATAGAGCCACCTCTTCAACATTTTCTCGATTCCTATTATATTGATCTATTTTTGTAATTTTTTACTAGTCTAGTATGCTATTCCAAAGTAGATTTTAGATCTTTTGCAATTTTTTATATAAACAACTCCTCCTTTGAGTTATTAGAGATTGAACCCTTGAACAAGCTATCAAGTAGATTTGTACTAAGTTGCAGATCTTTTTTGGAAGAATAAAAGATTATGGATTTACCTCATATGGTCTGTTTCTCAATGAGTTGTATTTCATCTTGTTTATTCATGATGTTTTCTTCATATAAATTAATTCTTTTGCAGTTATATGATTCAAAATTTTACTAAGTTTCAGTCTCATTTTGAATCCTCTTTGAAGTTGTGATTTTAAATAAGAGAATAATTTACAGAACTATTTGTTATTGTAAGTTCCTCTTTATATATAAATTACGTCAGATCTCTATGATAGTTTAATTATATTTTGTTGATTAAGTAAACACGGTTTTCTTAATTTCTTCTTATAACTGGTTAATTATTTATTTTGAATACTAAATCAATTATACTTCTACATGCTCTACCTTTCCACCCCATTAAAATCAAATTAACTATGTGTAGTTAAATAACAACATTTTATTTTACTTGGAAATATATCTAAGTTTGAAACACTTGTTTATAAAATTGTTCACTGATCATCCAATCATTTAAAACAACAAAAGATTATAGATTTTTTGGCATAATTAATTGACATAGATTTATCTCAAAGAACAACAATCTCCTCGAGAAAACATGGAGAAAAAATCCAATGATGATTCTCCCAAGGGACCCTAGGATGGTAGAAACCTTGTTGAATCCATAATTAAGGATATTATTGAACCTGTTGAGGAAATCATGACGTAAAAACTAGCAGCTATAGTTGTTGTTCCCACTCTTCCAGTTTCCTTATCTAGAATTTTTTCATAGAGGATTAACAGTGGACTAATAAACAAATGAGAAGATAAGGTTAGTAAAGAAATGCAGTAGTTGAAGAATGGAATTAATAAATTACAAAGAAGTGTCTAACAGATCCAAATATGGCTGCAAAATAGTAAAATTCAAAGGAAATCTGAGAAAAGGAAAGAAAGGAAGCAAGAAGTTCAAGAAATTGGGACCCAAAATAAGAGTGGAAATCTTGTTGCTTCTTCTACTGTAGGGACTTAGGCTGAGCCAGAAATGCCTACTATTGAAGTGAGAACTCAAATAGAGATGCAAACTTCTACTACAAGAGGAATATAGACTGAACCTATCCCTCCAAATACTCCTCTGATCGTGGAAGCCATGATCCAAGTCTTGAATAGGAAAATGGAAGAATGATGAGAAACCATAAAACGATATCAGAGGGAGATAGTTCCTAAAAACAACATTATGAGTTATTGCTCAAATTAAGGCACTAACAGTCACATAAGATGAAATGTATGCCAAATTACGAGTAGCAATATATACGATTAAAACTCTGTAAAAATGGCTTGAAAAAGCTATAAAACAAATAAAATAGGTTTGTTCTTTATACGCAGACGCCTTGGCATGCAAGTCCCTAGCTAGGAACTACACCTTATTTTGGTTGGAGCGATACTTATTGCTAGAGATCAAGGTTATCAGGTATGGGAAACCTTATGAATTATTAACATTTCATAGTTTATTGACTCCTTTCACAAACAAGATGATAACACATGTTATTTACTCTCTAAACTATACATGCATAATTTATTTCTAGAAGATCGAAGAGATGATAACCCTACCCCCTTCATAAAGGATGTACAATTTCAAGTTTTCATATCATTTTCTAAAAATCAGATTAAATGGGAAAAAGATTATAACATGTTCCAAATATGAGAACTTGGCCTCTACCCCTGCGTCATAAGGGAACCGCAAATTCCATTACGCATGCTCATCCACCACAAGAGATTCATGGAGAAAAGTGGAGTTTTCAAAGCTTTAGCACCCATTCATAATGATATATTGAAGATAGGGTTAGAATATCTATGGGAAATTAAGTCTAAGGCTCTGCAAGGAGCCAAATAAAGGTGGAACACCTCAACTCTAGAAATAAAAAATAGGGAGCCCTTCAATCATTGAAATTTTGAAGTTTCAAAGGATAGCGTAGAGGATTACTCCCACATGGTATTAGAAGACTACCCTAATTGGATAGGGTGTAGATATAGGAACCCAATAATTTAGTTCCCTCAAAGTTATTATAAGGTTGAGTATGAATTAACTAAAGCAGGTAAGTATGTCGCCCTCCAGGAAGTCTGAAGTAGGAATGGTTTTTGAAATTATGGAGAGGATTCTCAACTAGCTAACTCTTTAACTGCTCTCCATGTTAATCATTTGTTTGCATGAGGTCATGAGAACAGGTAAGCAAGGGGGAGATGTTGGGCTCCAGAATTGACACATTTTCTCACTCGGTTTCCTTATCCTTTTATTATTTTTCTGAGTCTTTTATGTATATAATATGATAATTTGTGTGTTGTGAACTTCATAAATAAGTGAATAAATAGTTTGACCATTTTATTCTCTTAACTAATTTATTTTACCATGAAAAGATGAGTTACGCTTACAATTCAAAATGATAAATGACAATGATTCTGATAAGCAGATGTTGTTCCCTGGATAGTTGGACAAGTATAAGATACACGAAGCTGCTCAGGTTGGTTGTAACCTGTATAAGAAAATATTAATGTTCATCATGGAAAGACCCGTAGTGTACGAGATTTTACCATCTATTCCGAGGGAACTTAAGAGATTTTGTAACTCAAATTGATCATCCTGAGAATATTTAGATTCCTAGGATCAATCCTTTATTTTTAATTATAGACTTGGTTGTAATTACAAAATCAAGGAATAAATCCTCGATGAAAAATACTTTTACTATTATTCTCATGCTTATAATCTGAAGCTTTACAGACTTTGTAATATTGTTGTTTATTAATTTAATGGAGACTTACATGGTTTAGCTTTAACTTTAATTATTGCATCAATTTCACTCTAATATGGGTTAATTCTAGTGATTATGGTCCCAATACTGGAGTGACTACTCGCCTTTTTGTATCATTAACTAAAATTTCAGCATTTTCTTTCTTGTTCTACAATTATTCAATTTCTAGAATTGAGCATTGATTACTGAATTACTCATTACATTTATAGTTGCTATAGCAGTTTGAGTAAATATCATTAGATTAGATTTATGATAGTTGATTCTCTGAAGCGTTATTCATTTTTTCACTTATTCTTTAAGAGTAAGGTGCGATATTCCCTTCAACAGATTTCATTCTAGTCAAGTGTGATGTAGCTCTCTTGTAGTTGCAGTTTCCTAGGAAACAATGTGTGCTTAACATACTTACATTTAGAAGATTTAATATTTTGATTATCTTGAATAAGCTTTTTGATTGCTTTTAATTTATGAAGTTGTGTGTAAAGTGTTCTTTTAATAAATTATAGTTGTTTCTTGTGGTTTCATGCATTTACCTTTAAATGGGGCTAGATAGACTAGGTTACATCGACACTATTATTTGCACATACATTGTGGAAAACCTTGAAATAACTAGATGAGTTATGGATTGAAAATTTAATGTCTAAAGGTATGTTGGTATTTTTAAAGAGAAACTACATAACCCAACAACATGCTCACATCAACATCCATCAACAGCTTCTGGAGATCATCTTTGCGACAAACCATGGACTATTGATCATAATATTCATGGAAAGAGGGATAAATTTAAGTTACCCTGTAGGTTATGTGAAGGGAATCATCCTATTTACCTTTTCCCTTATATGGATGAAGCATCCAAAGTGTTGTAAAACCTTAGTATTTCTCGAGTGAAACTTTCGAACGGCTACCAGAATCTTTCCCCTAATCCTCCACTAGTTGATGAAGTGAATGATCATAATCCCATGAGTCTGTTTCCGACCAGCCATCAGTTGAGAAAATGGTTGACTCAATTCAACCTTCAATTTTTTGTACATTTCCTACAGAGAGTGAACTCCAAACTGCTCATGTTCTTCTCATTTAGTCATATTCCAGTCAACTTGGGGGCAATCCTCTCATTCCAACAGAATAGGAGGATAATCCTCCCATTCCTATGGAACAGGAGGACGACTCTTATTCCCATAGCACAAGGGAGTAGTTATCCCATTCCCATAGCAGTAGGTGGAATTTATACCATTCCAATGATACCCCGTCCAAGTAGTATGGTCACTTTCTTTGATAAAATTCGATTGACAAGATATCATCTTCCTCCTTACGTGCCTTTCCATATCATAGTACAGTCCTATAATGTGCCCATACTTGGCACAATCATAGATGAAGGCATGTCTATTAGTATTCTTTCCTCAACTACTTTGCAAGCTTTTGGTTCTCTGCAAATTGTGCCCATTACCCAGAATCTATTGGATTTAAATAGAGGAACTTGTAAACATTTTGTTACCAGGAATAATGTGCACTCAGATGCTACTATTCCCACTAAGATCAGTGGCTATCTTAGAAACAAACAAGTAAAGTCTACTTTCGCTTTCCTTTATGAAAATAGATAGGAGTGGAACAAAGAAGACCAACCTTAGTCTTGCGCTTGATTTCCTCTCCTTCCTAATAGAGCTTTGCTGCTTCTACTTTGTCTGCCTAGCTTCAAAGAGCACCTGTGGAATCACAGCAACATACTACTATCAAAGAACAAAGATCTATATTCATAAATAACACAGGACCAGATGTGTGTTAACCATACAA
>APFE031352791.1:1786-26010 GCA_000404065.3 Pinus taeda
TTGCTCAAAAGGAAATTGGCAAACTCATTTGCAATGAAGGATTTGGGTGCTGCAAAACAAATCCTTGGTATGAGAATAACTAGAGACAGGAAGAATCACAAATTAACATTGTTTCAAAGTGAGTACATGGAAAAGGTGTTAAAAAGGTTTAATATGCGGGATGCAAAACCAGTTAGTATACCTTTGGCTAGCCATTTCAAATTAAATAAGGAGGCGTGTCCCAAGACTTAGGAAGAAATGGCTCATATGTCTAAAATTCCATATGTATCAGCAGTTGGAAGCTTAATGTATGCAATGGTCTGCACAAGGCCTCATATTGCACATGCAATGGGAGTTATAAGCACTACATGAAAAATCCAGGAAAAGAATATTGGATGGAGGTGAAGTGGATTCTCAGGTATTTGAGAGGTACGACAAATCAAGCATTATGCTTTGGTGGTTCAAACATTGCTCTACAGGGATATGTTGATGCAGATATGGCAGGTGACAGAGATAACAGGAGGAGCCCTACAAGATGTGTATTTACTGTAGGTGGAACAACTGTCAGTTGGGTTTCAAAAATCCAAAGTGTTGTTTCACTTTCAACAACAGAAGCAAAGTATGTTGCTGCTACAGAGGCTAGTAAAGGAATGATTTGGTTACAAAGGTTTCTGGATGAATTGGGTAAAAAGCTGGAATTGGGCAGGTTATACAATGACAGCCAGAGTGCCATACATCTTGCAAAGAACTCTGCATTTCATTTCAAGACTAAACATATACAACTCAAGTACCATTTCATACGGTCAACATTGGAAGATGGGCAGTTGAAGTTGGAAAAGATACACACTAGCCAGAATCCTGTAGATATGTTAACAAAAGTTGTAACCAGGGAGAAATTGAGAATCTGCTTAGTTTCAATTGGTCTTCAAGTACGATGAAGAAGATGACAAACATCCAAGTCCAAAGTGGAGTCATTGTCTAGCAAATGAAGCAGCGGTGGAGTTACTATAATCAGTCTCCAAGTGGGAGATTGTTGGGTGTGGAGCCTAATTATCTTCTGTATTCAAAGGTTTTAGCTGGATGTATACCCCAGGAAGACTATACACCCCTCCATGCGGGGGAGTGCGGGGGGGCTAATCCCCCCCAGCTGGGGGGTTCGGGGGTAGTGGCCCCGAAGCTAAAAACAGATGTAAAATTGCCTTGTAAAAGTATAGTAATTTTCAGTCAATCTGGGCCGTTCATTAGGCAGATGATCTGACGGTAGAAGTTATGTTTAATTTAGGGTTTTTTTCCCTAAAAGGCAACCCCTCATTATATATATTGCGTCTATGTATATCTGTATTTTGAGTGAGGAAGAGAGAGGAGATTGAGAGCGAAGAGGGTGTTATGGCAGATCTGCTGTAGGTTGTATCTCTTCAGTTTGCTGGATAATATAATAAAATAAAGATTGACTATTTCTCCATGGATGTAGCCCAAACTGGGTGAACCACGTATATCTGTGTCTCTCTTGTTTTATGCGTTTTATGTGTTTATATTTCTGCAATATTTTATGTGTTCCATTTCTCCGTAATATATAATTTTTCTAACACAAGAGAGTGGAGTCTTCGTCAGGTTGGATCCTGAGCACAATGTAGGGTGGTTGGGTGGTGTTAGGGAATGTTGGATCCTGCACAGGGCATTGGAGTGTCCTTCTAGTTGAAGCGAACTTCTAGTTGGAGTTGGTAAACTAGATGTTGGAGCATACTTTCAGTTGGAGCTCATAAATTTTGAAGTTGGAGCTTCCTATTGATGTAAATCATTGAAGACAAATATTAAGAAGCATTCGACAATTTTTCTCCTGGAAGGGTTTCCACCTAAAATCTATTGAATATTGTCTTGATGTTTGTGCATTGTTGAATGGTGTTGTTTAATGTTCATGTGCATTTAATGCGTTGAAGATAAAAAATTAACTAATTGGAAGGAAATACTAATTCACCTCCCTCTCAGTATTTCCAACAAATTTTCTAGAGGTTTAATATGCAAGATAATAAGCCAGTGAAGGTTCATATTCCTATAGGTGTAAATTTATCTGTAGAACAATGTCCCAAGGCATATGAAGAGGAAGAGAACATGTCCTGTGTTCCATATGTGAGTGCAGTTGGTAGTTTGATGTATGCAATGGTTTGTACGAGACTAGGCATTGCACATACATATTGAGCTAGTTTATGTCAAAAGAAGGGAAGGATCATTGGACAACAATAAAGCGGGTTTTCAACTATCTTTGCGACACTAGTGAATATGGTTTGTGCTACTAAGGAAGAGCAAGACTGTAGAGAGTCTTGGACATATGTAGATTTTTTTTATGCATTCTGGGTTGGAGATGTAGATGAGAGAATATCTACTAGTGGGTATGTGTTTAACCTATTAGGAGGAGCAATCAGTTGGATGAACAAGAGGTAATATGTAATGGAAGTTTCAACTATAGAGGTTGAATACATGGAAGCCACTCATGCAAGCAAGGAAGCAATTTGGTTGAAAAGATTGTGTTTAGGTATGGGGTTGGTACAACGAGCTATAAGGACAGATTGTGATAGCCAAAGTGCAATTTTCTTGGTAAAGAACCTTGATTATCCTTTGAAGACACAACATATTGATGTTCAATATCACTTTTTGAGGGAGATGGTTGAAGAAAAAAAGGTGTTGTTGGTAAAGGTGGACACTTTGAAGAATATTGTAGATGCAATAACAAAGTTTGTGAGTATTGAGACTTTTTTTGGTTTAGAGAAACAATGGGTGTTGCATCCCTAGACTGATGAATGTGTACTCCTGTGGCCCCTTGTGTGCAAAGAAAAAAAAAGTGGGAGAAAACCAAAATAGTAAAACAAATAGGTTTTTGGTGTTAGAATGAGTCAACCTAACCACCAATACCTCCACATATGTTCTAAAGCGATAAATAAAAGGGACCTAATACTGAAAAAGTGGACACTTCAAAATGAAGTAACCACCAAATGAGTGGAATGAACTCAATAAATGTGCACAATGTAGTTATGGTGCTACCTATATGGTTCATCAAACACGCCATAAAAAGTAATCCATAAAAACTTGTGTAATATGTTCACATTAGGGAGTGCTCCATTAGGGGAATGGATAATTCAGCAAGTCACAACTACCATTGACATAAAATTATCGAAAGCATAAGTGTCCTCTTCAAGAATGTGTAAGATTAGTTGGAACCTCCCCTCAATAAACAATATAATAAGCCCCAAATGGAGCGTGCCTATTAGATCCACATAATACTAGTGCAATCCCCATATTGTTATTTTTGTGCCCCCATATTGTTATTGTTGTGCCCCATAGAATCCCAGTATTGTTATTATGGTGCCCTTACATTGTTATTGTTATGTATTCCCTAATTATATTTTGACCCTTTAGATTCCTATATATACCAAGGAGGTCTTGTCATTTGAATCATCCAAGAGTTTTTCATTTATGTGATGTAAAAGGAGGCTTCTCCATTGAAGAGGCTTATTTTCAAGTTGTTGATCTCATGGGGGCTTCACTCAATGAACCTATGGCATATCACGTGTATTTGTGGCATACTAACAATACCCCTAATTTGAATACATATTAGAAAATACCTCTAAAAATCACATTGTTTAACCCCCTAGCAATACAAACCCAATACACCTTCCCAATTTTAAAAACCACTAATTTCACTAGATATTGTAGGTATTCAATTTTCATTAACACGATTTAACCCCCTACTAATACAAACCCAATACACCTTCCCAATTAAAAAAACCCCTACTTTTGCTAGATATTGTAGGTATCCAATTTTTCATTAACACTTTTTTATACCCCTTTATAATTTTCCATTAACTTTGAGCTCCATTTTTATACCGGCCAATATAAAAACCCTTTACCCCCTAATATATGCTCAATATATTATGCCATTTTTTCCTCAATATATATCCCCGAATATGAACCCACGTGGTATGGTATTTCTCCCCCAATGAATCCCCCATGGTTGATCTATCTTTTCTTCTATTTTTGTGATCTAGTTACATAACGTTTGGTATCAGAGCTCTTGATCCTAGGGTTTTTTCTACTTCAAACAAGTCGTTGTGGAATTTTCACTATATCTTTTTTGTGGATTTTTAGATGGTGAAATTACTACCATGGGGAGCTAAAATGTTGATGAAGATTTGGTTACAATTTCAGACCTTTCTTTGCTATATTTTTGGAGATATGGTACAAGGAAGTCATGGTTTCTGTATGCTCTAGAATTCAACCTCAAACATGTGTCCTGGGGAGAATATTCATAACTTTCACTTCAAATATTTAACTTGATTTATGTAAAACACGATAAAAAATACACATAATTTAGTTTTTTGGGTATGATTTTCATCGCTGAAGGTTGAAATGGTGACATGTGGTATCCTGCACAAGTTTTCTCTATTGAACCAGTCCATAATCAAGTCATCATGGGATATTTGGCATAAATTTATCTTGAAGATTCAAATCTCTGTCTAAATTGTGTAATTGGAAATAAGACACATAGAGCTACCTAAATATGCAATTTCATAGCTTGGGAGGTCGAAATCACAAAGATCTAATAGTTTCAAGGTCAGCCATAAAAGGTGTTTATTTTAAAGTTTGCATAACTTTTGTTTGAAAAATTAGTTTGAGGTAATTCAAAGGGCATAGTAAAGAATATATATCATAAATTGATTCCAAAATTTCTCTCAAACAAAAAATTCTACACCCATTAAGCCCTCAAAATCTCCACTATTACGCATGAAGAAGAAGACATGCAGCATGATATATTCATTAGGGGACTTTTGAGGTCTAAAATGCGCCTCCTAAGAAAAATGTACAACAAAAATAAACTTTATAAGAACAAATAGGATTCAAGATGATTATGTCAACCATGGGGAATGATTCACCATTTTTGGAGTAAAAAAGTAAAAATATTAAAAAATAATAAAATAATAAAACTACTTTTTCAACTCGTATTTTTAACTTATCTCCTTAAGGTTTTACACATATTTCAAGTGGGAATAGTCGTTGGATGCAAAATTTGATTCATCATCCAAAGAGTACCCATGTTGCATAATTTTGATGGACCCTGCTACATGAAAAATGAGAAATACATGAAAAATGTGATTGCAATCAACTACACGAAAAATGAGAAATACATGAAAACATGTGATTGCAATCACATTTTTCATGTATTTCTCATTTTTCATGTAGCAGGGTCCATCAAAAGTATGCAACATGGGTACTCCTTGGATAGGGATTCAAATTTTACATCCAACGATTGTTTCCACTGAAAATTTGAGTAAACCCATAGGGATATAAGTTGAAGATACGAGTTGATATATATATATATATATATATATTATATATATATTAATATATTATATATATATATTTCCCTCTAAAATTTGATGTTGTAATCTTAATCTATTTTTAATATTTTCCACTATTATTTTTATAATTTCCTTAGGAAGCCCATTTTAGACCTCAAAAATCCCCTAACGAAAATTGAGGGAAAAATTTTCACTCTCACAAAGAGAAAGCAAAAATGATTTGGGAGCAATGAATGTTAATACAAATTGTTTAGAAGCCAAAATAAAAGTATACATGGAAGGTTTGAAGGATGGTTTACAAACAAAAATGGAAGATTTGAAGGAAGGACTGACAAAGTTGCTATAGGAAATTCTTCCTAATGGTGATAAGGTAGTCCATGAAACTTATGATGAGAATAAAAGGAATGTGAATCACAATTTTAGAGATTCTAACTTTGGGTTGAAGACCAACCATATTTCAAAGGTCGATGTGAGGAAGTTTGATAGTAAGGATCCAATAACATGTATACTATAAATAGAGCATTTATTTGATGTACACGATGTGTAATGCACACAAGAGGTACACATTGCATCTTTATATTTAGAACCAAATTAGTTTGTATGGTATCACTGGCTTTGTTCTTGTAAATCACTTGTCACTTGGATAATTTTGTGAAGGAGTTGATAGCACATTATAAGGATACAAAGAGAAATACCCTATTTAGCCAATTGATAATTCTCAAACAAAAGGGTTCAGTTGGGGAGAACATTGAGCACTTCCAAAGATTGAATATCAAGGTAATTGATATTCCAGAGTAGAATTTTATTGATGTCTTCAAAGGGAATTTAAAGGATAACATACACCATGAGGTTCGTCTATGGGAACCTAAGTCATTGGAGAATCCATATAGGTTGGCAAGAAAAGTTGGAAGCAAAATTGTTGCTCTTAGCCTCCCACAACCTACAAGGTTGAAACCACAAAAATTGGAGGAAAAAAGAACAAAAGGGATTTGTTATAATTGTGATAGCAAATACAATAAAGGTCATAAGTGTGCTGAGAAGAAATTATTTTACATAGATTGTGAAGAGGAGGAAGAAAACGAACAAGAAACACTAAAAGAAGAATATATACACCAAGAACCAACCCTAGAGGTTGAAAAAAAAGAAATGAATCTGACCATATCTTGTAATGCATTGGAAGGAATTACCACTCAAACTCTCAAGATAGAATGATGCAACAAGAAGAAAAAGGTGATAGTGTTGATTAATTCAGGTAGTACCCATACTTTTATTCATTGTAAGATAACCAAGGAATTGAATTTATTTCTATATCCAACACGAGAGTGTCAAGTGATGGTTGAAAATGGAAGAACTCTAAATTGCTCAGGGAAGTACCATAATATCAATCTAACCATGAGGAAATATTTTTTGAATAGTCCAGTGCTTTCCATTCCAATGGGTGGTGTTGATGTTGTATTAGGAGTCCAATGGTTACAATCTTTGGGGACAATAAATTTTAATTTTTAAGAACTTTTCTTGAATTTTTCTGGGAAGGAAAGAAAATTGAATTAAGGGGTATCACAGGAAACCAGGGAAGATAATCAACTCTAATGACATGAAAATGGTTTTGAATAAGGAACAACAAGGCGTAATTGCAAAATTATGCTCACTAGATGTTAAAACATTGAAATTATCCATTTCTCCAAATCTCCGAAGAGTCTTGGACAATAATTCCAAGGCATTTGAAACTCCCAAAGGTATTTGAATTATTCTTAATCATGATCATATTATTCACTTGATTCCAGGAAATGTTCCTCCAAGCATCATAACTTACAGATATCACTATGCCCAAAAGAGTGAAATTGAATGTATGGTTGCAGAAATACTAGAAGCAGGTGTAATTCAACTTAGCCAAAGTTCTTTCTCTTCTCCAGTGGTATTGGTGCACAAGGATCATGTTGTATGTGTCCAAATCATAGGGAGATCAATAAGCTCACTAATAAAGATAAATTTCCCATTCCTGTCATTGATGAATTGTTAGATGAATTACATCGAGTAATTTATTTCACCAAGCTAGATCTGTGTTCTAGATATTATAAAATTAGAATGAAGGTAGAATACATTCCAAAACAACATTCAAAACTCATGAAGGTCATTATGAATTTTTGTCATTCCTCTTGGCTTACTAATGCACCTTCCACATTTCAAGGTTTGATGAATTCCACTTTCAAACCCTTATAAAAATTGTTTTAGTATTTTTTGAGGATATACTAATCTATAACAAACCTTGGAAATATCATGTTCAACATGTTGACATGGTGCTTAAACTATTGGAGGAGAAACAATTGTATTCAAAACCCTCCAAAGGTTTCTTTGGGGTATAGGAGGTGGAATATTTGGGTCATATTGTATCTCATGAGGGTGTTAAGGTAAACCCTAACAAAATTAGAGCCATCAAGGAATGAAAAATACCCAAAACCTTAAAGCATCTTTGAGGATTTCTCAGATTGACAGGGTATTATCGCAAGTTTGTTAAGAATTATGGGAAAATAGAAGCACCTCTAACAACATTACTAAAGAAAGATGCATTTTTTGGGACTTCAAAAGCAACTAAGTCATTTGAACATCTTAAAGAGGAAACATGTCGAGCTTCGATATTAGCTACACAAAACTTCACAAAAAACTTTTATTTTGGAATGTGAAGCCTCAGGAAATGGAATTGGTGTTGTTCTAGTGCAAGAAGGAAGACCCATTTCTTTTGAAAGTTGTCCAATCAAGGGAAAGTATTTATAAAAATATATCTATGAAAATGAAATGTTGGCAATAATACATGCCCTTACCTAACGGGAAGATGCTTCAAGGTAAAAATTGATAATGATAGTCTTAAATACTTCTTGGAACAAAGATTATTTTCAAAAGAGCAACAAAAATGGGTCACAAAGATGTTGGGTTACGACTTTGAAATCATCTACAAAAAAGGGAAGAAAAATGTTGTTGTAGATACACTCTCAAGAAGGGATGAGGATGTGGAAGCATTGCTATGTTCCATTTCTATTATCCAACCTGATTGGATAACTGAAACAAGGGATGTATGTAAGAATGACAAAGAGGTGTGGACACTCATTCAAAAGTTGCAGCAAGATCCCAATACAAATGATAAATTTCTTTGGAAAAATGATTCATTATGGTACAAATATTGCTTATATCTATGTAAGAGCTCCCTACTAAAACAAAATATTCGTTTGGAATTGCACACCTCTCCTATAGGAGGGCACTCGATATTTTTAACAACTTACCATAGGATCAAGGAGGAATTTTTTGGATATGGCCTTAAATATAATGTTCAGAGATTTGTGGTAGAATGTTTGGTTTGCCAACAAAATAAAGTTGAGACAATTAAGACCCTAGGTCTTTTAAAACCATTAGCCATTCCAGGTAACCGTTGGGAGGAGGACTCAATGGATTTTATCACAATTTTACTCGTGTTTGAAGGAAAAAATGCCATCATGGTCATAATTGATAAAATCACCAAGTATGCACACTTTTGCGCACTATATCATCTGTTCAAATCCAGTACATTCGCTACTGCATTTGTGCAAATAGTTCAAAAGCTACATGGAAACCAAAATATTATTGTAAGTGACAAAGATCCCATTTTCATTGAATTTTTTGGACAAAATTATTTTATTGTCTTGGTACTCAATTAGCTCATAGTTCATCTTATCATACTCAATCTAAAGGGAAAAATGAGATAGCGAACAAATGTTTGGAAGGATATATTCATTGCTTTGCATATGATAAACATACACAATGGGTTAAGTGGTTACCTTTGGCAGAATGGTGGTATAACACTTTTTCCATACTGCAACAAAATGACCCCATTTATGGAACTTTATGGATATCATCCACCATCGGTAACATAATCTTTAATATAAAATTCTAAGGTTCAAGCAGTGGAAGATAACATTGAGCATCAATAACTTGTTCTTCAACTCTTAAAAGATAACCTAACTCTAGCACATAATCAAATGAAATAATAGGTAGATCAACATCACAATGAAATAAGTTTTGATGTGTGTCATTGAGTATTTTTACAGTTACAACCATACAAACAAATGTCCCTCAAGCAAGCTAATAAGGATAATAAATTATCACCCAAGTACTATGGCCCTTACAAGGTATTGGAAAAGATTGGTACTATGACATACAAATTGGAGATGCCTGCATCTTCATGAGTACACCCAGTTTTCCATGTTTCATGCTAAAAGAAGGTTATAGGTGACAAGCTCCCAGTTCAAACTATATTTTCATAGCTTTATGAGGAAAACAAAGTCATAATGGAGCCTAAAGCAATCGCAGAAACAAGAATTCGACAGTTATGAAATTGTTCAATTTCAGAGTATTTCAGAGTATCTCATTAAGCGTTGAGGAAAATAATTTTTTGACAGATGGGCATGTTAGGTCCCCATAATACTAGTGTAGCCCTCATAGTGTTATTGTTGTGCTCATATTGTTATTGTTGTGCCCCATATAATCCCACTATTGTTATTATGGTGCCCTTACATTATTATCGTTATGTAGGTCCTAATTATAATTTGACCCTTTAGACTCCTATATATACCAAGGAGGTATTATCATTTGAATCATCCAAGAATTGTTGATTTATGTGATGTAAAAGGAGGTATCCCCCTTGGAGAGGCTTATTTTCAAGTCATTGATCTATCTTTTCTTCTATTTTTGTGATTTGGTTACATAACAGTTCCCTTGATAAGTGTGAAAAAGTGGTTATAGGTCCATACACCATCATCATAACACCTCAAATTGTCCTTGGAAGGAATGTAAGATGGTACATCCTAACTAAAATAAAAATAATATATAAAAAATCATACGTGTTAAGGAGAAACCCATTAACCAAAACCATCCACTGATTTCTAACATCATGGATGCATAAACATACCAACTTGGAAAAATATGCCAAATGTCTTTATGCCTCCATAAATGTGCAAAAGATGTCAAATAAGGGGAGCACTCTACTCCCCCAAAGAACCATTAACTAGAGGATGCCATATCAATATCATATAGTGAATGTACTCAAGGGCATCCACAACATTAGGAGATATACACCAAATCACTATAAAAATATGTGCCTAATAAGTGTTGGGCCACTAGTTTGTCATTATTATTATCACTCTTTAACGCTTATTTCACCAATTTCTACCATTCTTTATCACGTCATTTATCGTACTTTATCATATAATTCCATTTTATAATTATTTATGCTCTTACGGATAAATACTATTTATTCTCCTTTATTTTTAATAATTTGATGATTATTATGCATGATTTTACCAATGATGGTTTATTAATAAATTTGTAGTAACATCACTCACTATTTTAGCCTCCAAGATATTTTCCATACTGCAGATTTGATCTCCAGCTCATCATTAAATGTGTCAACTCAGAAATTCGTTGGAATAAGAAGTGACATTTTTTTATTGGATGTTTCGGGCAAATGGAGAAGAAATTGGAAAATCTGAAACATGGGTTTTGTTTAGAAGGGACCAAATTAGTTTTGTGATGAGAAATTTTCCCAAATTTGGTCCATATTAAGAGAAACAAAAGGTTCTTTAAAAATGTTTTTCTCAGATTCGCTGTTGCGGCCAGTTTCCAAATTATCCCAGTTGCAATACAAAATTTGATGTGTTCCTGTTGAATGCTAATGGAAAGATATTTCAGATACAATCTTGCTAATCAATTTTTTGTGAACAATCCAATTTTGTAATGGGAATCATATTGTAATCATCTCGGTTGTAACTTCTCTTTTCTCTCTGTGTATTTAATTCAGAACAGAGATCAAAGAGGGGGGGAGATTATTATAGGGATTATTAAAGATAGGATAGGATAGGATAGGAGGAAAGGGGATGGATAAATACTTGTTATTTTGAATTGTAATTTTAATTTACATACTTGTGTTGTCAAGAGAACACGATCATATTGTAATGTTACTCAAGTTCAATGATTGATATATAATTTGAGGTTGTTGTTCATTCGCCTTATCTGAAGTAGCTCAACAATATTCGTTGGCGGCTAAGGGCTCGGCCTTTGGTGGATTAAGCTGCTTCTCTGTATTATATCTTTTGATTTTTGCAAGTGTCAAGCTATTAAAAGGGTCTCTTTCACCTCTAATTACCTCACATTAATATGTCAATCCGGGAACATTTTGTTATTTCAAAGAGTGTCTCAGTCTGAGGCTATCATTTGCCAGAGTAATGCTAGTAGTACAGCGTTAAAAAATGCAAGAGTAAACAGATGCTTGTTTACAACTAACTACTTCAAAACATTAAACAACACATTCAGAAAACTAAGCAATTTATTAGTCAAGGGTTCAGTAGCAATAACTCATCCCTTTGTAAACTGATGGAAAAGGAAACCAGAGAACAGATCGTGGATCTGGGAGTCGGACAGTAAATGTCAATGCTCACTACAGCCTGAGATCGTTCTTCACACCAAAATAACAAATGACAGGAAATGAAACTGCAGATAAGAAATGGAACAACAATTAAGAAATAGAACAACAAACCTGAAATGGAACAACAAACAAGAAACTGTAACAGCAACTAAGTCTAACAAGCAGTAACACCTTAGTCTACAAGATCAAATGCACTAATCGTGACCTACAGGAATCAAATGGAAATCCTTCACTCTTAAGTACGTATTGAACAACACACCAAAATGGAACAACACTGATTAATGATGAATTATAGAACAACGCATGAAAATCATATATACACACGACACACCTTAATAGTAATCTGATCTAGTTATCAATCTTAGTTAGAAAGAGTACGACTGCATTTCAAAATAGAACAACATTGTTTATAGATCCAACAATCACAAAGAACATAACTCCCAAGATGAATTCCGTAATGTTGAACAAGTGCAAAGCACAGAGGCTCTGTAATTAAACATCAACGATATTCTGTAAATATTAGTAGTATTATATCAACACTTAAAAGAACAGTGATACGATGCAGAGTCAATACAATAGTTCTGTCTTTAGAAACCTTAATAAATTAAACATAACAGAGCATGTGATGTAAACTACAAAACACATTAGATTAACAAATAACGTCGATAAGCAAACCACGCAGAAACCAAACGTAATAGTACAGGAGCAAGTGTCCTCCAGGGCCGGGCCCTTAGCCTCCAGGGGTACACCGCTTGAAGTTATTCCAGACTCAGAGATGAAATAGCAACCAAGTTTGTATTAATGCATAAAGCGGAATTACAATAGATCAATTCTTAATGAGACTCGATGATCAAAGTTTTAATCTTAAAGGAAATTACATAAAACATAACAGTCTAACTCCTTTCTCGAGCTAACAATGCTACCCCTTTTATAATGGTGAAGGCGGAGATATCTAGGTGCAAAAATGGTTAAAGTAGCGATCCCTCAGGATCAAGGATCCTGAGGGATTCGTTGAACCGTTAGTCCTCAGTCATCTCTTTTCTTTCCTGCGCCGAGCTGATATCTACACTTCCTTTCCAGGGCTGATTCACTTTGATTTGTTTTGCCTTGTTTGCATACGGTTCCCCGTCAAAGGGACAGCGGTTAACCCGTCCTTGTCCTTTCCTTTGGAACAACAATTTCTCGTTTTTCCTTCTTTCTGCATAAGGAAATGACAATTGTCAGTGTTTTCTTCTTGCATAATAATCTCGCAGGTTTTATTACAATTCCTTATCATTTTCCTAGTTCATGATGCAAAAGGTTTGTAAATTATAATGAAAAGATGCTGAAATAATTACCAAAAACATACCTTCTTTAGTACTCCATAGCAAGTTTGATTAATTTGTTAATTTTCCCATCTTATGCGCTTTTTACTGTTTTCTTGTATTGAAGGAATATCTTTGCTTTATTTGATTTACAACACTGTCATTTGATTCGATTTATGCTTATTCCAGATTCAATTACTTAGATCGTGAATCATATTGACTTAATCAACTATAAAGAGTTCAGTTATTGCTATTGAACTCTTAGATTGATATCATTTCCATTTTGATTGCTTTGCAGAGATTGAGTATAATTTAGATTGAATCAGCTAAGAAGATATGAGTTATTGCTACTGTACTCTCGGCTGATGCTATTGTTAATTGAATTGCTTGTGTGAAAATTGATTACAATTTTAGTAGAGGATTGAGTTTGAAGCTTAGATGTCATATTCCCTTTAATAATTGCAATTTGAGTTTATTAGATGCATCCGATTTACTCTTGTATCGAAGATTTATACTGCATTGTAAGAAACATTACTCTCTGGATTTATAGCGTGCACATATTGTGTACACTCTTGAAACAAAAAGACTTGCCCGTGTTGATGATTAATGTGAGGTAATTAGGAGTTTTAAAAGACACCTTTTAGCACCCAACATTTTGGCGCCGTTGTAGTAGAGATGATTGTTTCTCATTTTTTCCCCTATTTTTCTTTGTTGTTCCCTATAGGGAACAACTATTTTTCCCTATAAGGAACAACACTTTTTTACATATATATTTTTTGTTGTTCCCTATAGGGAACAACACTTTTTCATGTGCATTTTTTTGTTGTTCCCTGTAGGGAACAACACTTTTTCGTGTGCATTTTTTTGAAGTTCCCTACAGGGAACAACACTTTTTCGTGTGTATTTTTTTTCTATTCCTTATAGGGAACAACACTTTTTCGCGTGCATTTTTTTGTTGTTCCCTACAGGGAACAACACCTTTTAGTGTGTATTTTTTTCTATTCCCTATAGGGAACAACACTTTTTCATATGCATTTTTTTGTTGTTCCCTACATGGAACAGCTGTTGTTCCCTATAGGGAACAAAACTTTTTCGTGTGCATTTTTTTGTTGTTCCCTATAGGGAACAACACTTTTCGTGTGCATTTTTTGTTGTTGTTCCCTATAGGGAACAACACTTCTTCGCGTGCATTTTTTGCTGTTTCCTACAGGGAACAACACTTTTCATGTGCATTTTCTTTGTTGTTCCCTATAGGGAACACCACTTTTTCGTATGCATTTTTTGTTGTTCCCTATAGGGAACAACACATTTTGGTGTGCATTTCCTTTGCTGTTCCCTACAAGGAACAACACTTTTTCGAGTGTTTTTGTTGTTCCCTTTAGGGAACAACATTTTTTCGAGTGTTTTTTCCGTTCCTTCAAGGGAACAACACTTTGGGAGTATTTTCGAGAACAACCCTTCCTTCGTCTTGTGGGATTATTCCTAGTTAATCTCAACCACATTTTACTGATTCCCTTTCATGTCATGAAGTACACTACTTTTATGAGGACAAGAATTATGGATTCTATTGAAGCAAGTTAATATCATTCACGTTATGATCTTTAACAGGACAACTTCTTGATGATAGATTCTTTTCAAAAGGGACACAATTATTTATATACTACTTTACTGCATTCTTTTCTGTTGTACATGATACTGATTGATCATCTTAATACCATGCTGGTTCCACCCTTCTTGGTTATAATCTTCTTTGACTGTAATAAATGAGATTATGGGTATATTTTTTCTATTGACATGATTCAACTTCTTCCGCTATCCCTACTCTTAAGGAGTACTGAGCCTCCCTCTATTTATCATAAAAATGTGTAATAACAACAAAATTTTGCCTACAGATAGAGGATAGGGGGTATCATTAAGAGCCAACCTACCATGTTCATAAGGATGTAGCGAAGTGACATTCCCACTATGGCCACCACACCAGGGTTATGATCCATTGGATAGCCAAAATATCCATGGAACAGGAGGTATCATCATGAGCCAGCCTGATCACTTTTGCTACATCCCAGTGAATGGCAGTGTGGTTATTTGGTTACCATGCTAGCATACTAATCTCTTATGTAGAACAACACTGGAACTCTCCATTTATAAATTGAGGATCCTGGCTCATACAGGTTAAAAAGAAACCCTCCCGAGGATATGGACGCCTGCTGGCAGCAGAGGCTCTGCTTATGGTATTGAAGTTATATCTTATCATCAATTATTACTATAATTCCCTTTTATTATTCTATCTTTTTATCGGAAAAGTTATTTCCTTAAGTTTTACCTGTTTTGAACCTTTACGCATCAAAAATTGTTTTCGATAAAGTGTATCATTTTCAGCTAGAATACCGTCAAGAAAGCATCTTTTTGGCATATTGCTGTCCTTTTTCTTTTTCACATAACTTATCATCAATCCAAAGCATCCTATCTCTTATTCATAACTATGTTTACACACTCTGCTCTCATTATAATCATACCTCTCGCCGTCCTATCAATTTTTTTTTTATTACAGTGGAATTAGCAACAAGGGCAACCTTGTGACTCACGTTACATGGGGTCGATTCTGACCGCTACCTCTATAACCACTGGGAGCTGCACCTGCTCCTCTATACAGCTCTACGGTAAATTCGGGGGATTTGAACTCGTGAACTTCAGTACGGAGCCCGCCTTTCTAACGAACTTCATCGCATTGTGATTACCAAATCGCCTACCCTCGTGGGGCTAAAGGTGAGCAGGCTTGGCCCAGGCAAGTCACTCCTCGCGACTAGTCACCGCCCTCACTTAGGTTTGAGCACAAGACCTCACCATCTTTACGAGTCCGACTTTACCAACCAACCACCTCCGCCGACCCTTCACCGTCCTATCATTGATATGTGTACTCTGCTTCATTTGTTGCCGTATTGTTCATTCCCTTGCCTTGCCATCAGAACAACACCTTTCATATGCTTTATAGTCATGGAATCCCTTTTCTAATTGGAGGGGGGAATGTATGAATTATGGGATAGCATGCGATATAATTACTGAACTCTGCCATAACTTGATGATTTGACAAAATATTAGTATTGCATTTATACAAAAGTTTTTCTGATTGAAATTCTTGCATGCATCTTATCTGTTGCTATTCAAAACTAACACAGTGGATTCAAGAAAATTACATGCCGAATAGTGAATTGTTTATAGGAGAGCAACAAGTATGGGCGCAATTCTATTCGCAACATGACCACACTATTGCAACTAACAAAAGAGGCTCGAGAAACTCGCGAATGCGAACAATTGTTCAGACATGATGTGCTTGCCTGGATTCCACCTTTAGCATCAATTTCAGTATCCGCTCAGCCTACATAAACTTCAACAAATTCCAGTCCATACATGTCATTCCACATTTTTCTTTTCGGAGGTAAAACTTGATGTAAAATAGCATAATTTTTTTTATTTATTACGAATTTAGGAGAATTTTATGAAAATCCATTGAGCATTATTTACCATCATTCATTCCACATCTTTACCACTTTCCATTTTTCAAAGACATAGATTCTTTCAGTTTTGGGGAGTGTTCATTTCATTTATTTATTTATTATGACCATGCCATTCATATTCTTTATCATCCATTGATCTTCTTATTCATTCTCAACACCTCCATTATTCCATGTTGTTTTACACCAAGCATAGATTTCAACAGATGGTAGTGACCACCTCAATTTGTTTTCTAGCATTGCATGAGGGCATGCTAATTCTCCAATTTGGGGGAGGAATTGCTACTGTTATCTCCCCAAGAAACTCTCCTAGGTTGTAGCTCGGAGATGCTCGGGACATTACTAATTCAACTTAATGCTGTAGATGGATGAATGGAAGGAATGATGTTTGTTCAAGCCAGATAACCACTCCTACTTTGCTTGACTCTAGACATGCGTGAACACCCCTAGACTACAAGGCTTTAGACCACCAATTACTCACAATTTTAAGGATTGGGTGAATATGGAGAATACTGACCACACTAGCAGATGCATAGGACCCTATGATGGCCAGCTACAACCAGTAAAGAGGTCTTCAAATCTAATTCCCCAATGTACAGACAGATGACCGCTCTCTGGCATTAGGTGAAAAGAAACCTGAATAACACATTCACTGATACATACAAGATTTTAACACAGAGGTAGGATGACAGCTCCTCTAATGCTAAACATCAAGAGTTCAAAAAAACTGCATAACAGGCACAACCTAGAACATAATAGGAAATGAAAGTGAGCAATTAACAGTAAAAGAAGCTCGCATTAGCTGAAAATGAAGACAAGACGCTGCAAGTATCAAAGTAGTTACAGTCTCGAGAAGTTGAACCTTACATCAAAACAACAACCATCAACCCTGATTACATCTTGTTTCTAGGTATATATAGAGTTTGAATACAAAGGCACTCGACCACTCTAAGTGTGGAGGGGTCATAATTGACCACCAATCACTTTAACTGCCTGGTAGAGTTTCTGAGTGCATTTGCTTGTTGTAGTAGATGGATTTTATCTCCTCGGGTGCTTTGTTGTTCTCTAAGGTGGCTAGAGTATCGTGTAAGATAAAATTCCATGCTTGTTAAATGCAAGTTTCTGCTCGGGCCTTGTCCTTCTTCTTCTCGGGTATACAGTTTGTTGAATGCGGTGGTTGAGGAGGAAATGCACTAGGTACAGGTAAAAGGTCATTTTTGTCCTTCAGGCACATGGAATGATCAGGGAGAGAGGAGTGCATGGCGGAAGTACAAGCAGGACGGAGGGAGGAGATCAGTCGTCAGATCAAGCGGATAGACGGCGGAGATCGCTCGACGAGAGGTATCGGGAGGAAGCGGGGGAAGACGATCACGAGCTGTTGGATCTCGGGTGGGTAGATCCAATGGTCATCGGGCGGAGGAGGCATGCAGGATTTAACTGGTGAGAAAAGTGGTTTCGGCAGTGGGTGGTATTGATCGCACCACCGTGGATCGTCGGGTGGTAAAGGTACAAGGGTGCGCGATCCCATTAAGACGGTGACGCGTGGCGGCGGGGAAAAGTGAAAACCACCTTTCATTGCAGGTTATCGTGCTGTCACTTTGCAGGTGCGGGGAGAGAGAACGCCGTTCGATCATGGCGGAGATGATCAGACGGTGAGGAAACAATCGAGCGGGTTTTTGATCGGATGCGGCTGGGGACCATTGGATCGGGATGTGGTGATTGACGGTTATGATTAAAAGGTGACTATGGGCTACGTAGGTGCAGGGTCATGTGGTGGCGGTGCTATGGAGCTTTAAACTTAGCCCTTTTGGGGCTTGAAGAAACAGGAGCTTATGATAAGTTTTGGAGGAAAAACAGAGATAGCGGGGGGTTATGAGAGTGTGAGCGGAGTGAAGGGGAATGAGAAGGATGACTGATATGAGTCCTCTTTGAGCAATAACAACACGGCAAGGCCTGCATTTGACCCTCAAAATGTCCAAGTCTGTAGCAGAGCTAACAACTACAAACGATGAATGTTTTCTACTTTCTTTCTCATATAAGGCATACAATTTCATTTTTAGACAGTGCAGAAATTGATTGGCATATATCTTTAAAAATATGAACTGAATTCTTGTGATTTTTGGATAACAATGAGGTATCATTAAAATACACAAACCCAAAAAATTTCAAGTTAAATTAGTTTGTCAAATTTCAGATATCATGCATTGTCACCTACAACCATTTTGCTTATATCTCATGATCCCTGCATCAAAACGATTTAATTTTTGGATCATAGAAGCACTAATATAGTAGAAATCTACTTGCAAAATTTCAGCAAAATCTGGTTAGTATTTTTTGAGATAATGGTTAATGGAGTTTGCTGTTACCTATATCCTATTTTGCTGCAACTTCATATACATATAGTTGAACGTCAATGTAAAAATTGTTACACCTTCATCAACATAGCTAAAATTGAATATTCATTATTTGAGGAAGAATTCATTTGTTCCATCCATTTCATGAGTTGGGATGAACAAATTTTGTATTATTGCTTGGTTAATACAGAGTCTTTGGGTTGCATGAGGACATGCAATATATTCAATTTGGGGGTATGTTGAGCCGCTAGTTTGTTATTATTATTATCACTCTTTAATGCCTATTTCACCAATTTCTACCATTCTTTATCACGTCATTTATCACACTTTATCATATAATTCCAATCTATAATTATTTATGCTCTTATGGATAAATATTATTCCTTCTCCTTTATTTTTAATAAATTGATGATTATTATGCATGATTTTACCAATGATGGTTTATTAATAAATTTGTTGTAACATCACTCACGGTTTTAGCCTCCAAGATATTTTTCATATTGCAGATTTGATCTCCAGCTCATCATTAAATGTGCCAACTCAGAAATTCGCTGGAATAAGAAGTGACAGTGTTGTATTGGACGTTTCGGGCAAATGGAGAAGAATCTGGAAAATCCGAAACATGGGTTTTGTTCCAAACAGACCAAATTGGTTTTATGAGGAGAAATTTTCCCAAATTCGGTCCGTATTAAGAGAAACATAAGGTTCTCTGAAGATGTTTTTCTCAGATTCGCTGTTGCGGTCGGTTTCCAAATTATCCCAGTTGCAATACCAAATTCGACCTGTTCCTATTGAATGCTGATGGAAAGATACTTCAGATATGATCTTGCTAATCAATTTGTTGTGAACAATCCAATTTTGTAATGATAATCATATTGTAATCATCTCAGTTGTAACTTCTCTTTTCTCTCTGTGTATTTAAATTAGAACAAAGATCAAAGAGGGGGGGAGATTATTATAGGGATTATTAGATATAGGATAGGATAGGATCGGAGGAAAGGGGATGGATCAATCCTTGTTATTTCAAATTGTAATTTTAATTTACAAACTTGTGTTGTCAAGAGAATGTGATCATATTGTAATATTACTCATGTTCAATGATTAATATATAATTTGAAGTTGTTGTTCATTCGCCTTATCCGAAGTAGCTCAGTAGCATTCGCTGGTGGCTAAGAGCCTGGCCTCTGGTGGATTAAGTTGCTTCTCTGTATTATATCTTTCTGATTTCCGCAAGTTTGATTAATTTGTTACTTTTCCCATCTTATGTGCTTTTTACTGTTTTCCTGTATTGAAGGAATATCTTTGCTTTATATGATTTACAACACTGTCATTTGATTTGATTTATGCTTATTCTAGATTCAATTACTTAGATCGTGAATCGTATTGATTTAATAAACTGTAAAGAGTTTGGTTATCGCTATTTAAATCTCATATTGATATCATTTCCATTTTGATTGCTTTGCAGAGATTGAGTATAATTTAGATTGAATAAGCTAAGAAGAGATGAGTTATTGCTACTGTACTCTCGGCTGATGCTATTGTTAATTGAATTGGTTGTGTGAAAATTGATTACAATTTCAGTAGAGGATTGAGTTTGAAGCTTAGGTGTCGTATTCCCTTTAATAATTGTAATTTGAGTTTATTAGATGCATCCGCTTTACTCTTGTATCGAAGATCTATACTGCATTGTAAGCAACATTACTCTCTAGATTTATAACGTGCACATGTTGTGTACACTCTTGAAACAAAAAGACTTGCCCGGGTTGATGATTAATGTGAGGTAATTAGGAGTTTTAAAAGACACCTCTTATCACCCAACAATAAGTGTGAACCATAATGATTATTCCAATAATTAAATCACATATATGAGCAATAATTAACTAATAATATTTAAGGAATCCCTTAGTTGATAGGTATCTCTCTACACAAGATATGATTGTTATAACCATGAAGAAAACACACATTATCTAACCATTATATAACAATAATAAATCATCAAAAATAATCCCACCAAGGTAATGTGCTTTAGTGTGCTTGACATGACAACCAAGTATCATGATATATAATCAAATAATGAAGACAATACAAATCAAAAACCAATGTACCTTCGTATTGACCACTAAAAGTCATGATATGCTCTAAGAACACAAACAAATATGTGTGCAAGTAACAAATCTCCTCTAGACATTGCATATCAAATGTTGGCGATGCTTGGACATGCCATAAGGGAAGTATCAATGGATATATGTGCATCCATAATGATGCCCCTGTCTTTATCAAGTAGTTCATCAATACCATCATGCATGTCTTTGTCATATGTGATGAAAATCACAATGGTTTGCCTTCATACAATATTTGGGGCAACAAGCTCACTTTGGAGCTCTCTTGCTTGATTCCTTTGGAACATACAAAATTCAAGAATATGATTAAAGATCATGTATATATTAAGTAAAGGGATGAACAATGCTATCCTGTAATATTTGGTGGCAATGTGAACTTATATACAACAAGCCTTATCTTTTATATATTTCAAATGACCAACAATATTATTAAATGAAGTTGTCATTGATGTCAAAGGTTGTCTAAATGAAAGAAAAACTTACATATTCAAATAACATATTTCATTTTTATTTTTTTTTGGATTTTGATGCCCCATTTAGATACCGTATCTTTGAATGCATTTTTACTCCATTTACCTTGATCAAATGGAAGCATAACTCCTCCATATTGAGGAGAAACTATTTTTCAAATATCCATTATACATTCTACGAGTGGCACAAGTTTGTTTAGCTAGTGGACAAGTCGACCCAGTGTAGACCTTGAATTCACTATAAATAAGCTCAAGAAGGAGAATTTCAATTCATTTGCTCAAGCTAGTTAATATTTGTTCAAACAAGTGAAGAAAAGGAGTTCTTAGGTTCATACCTCATGAACTAGAAGTGAAGAGGAGTTGATTTGGAGAGACTTTATGGGAAGTATTATTGGCACATTTTGAAAGGGTTTTTGGATTATTTTGGAAGGGATTTTTGGCTTATTTTGGAAGGATTTTTGGCATACCTTTCGAAAGTTTCTAGCCCTGGTTAGAAGGCTGAGAGAAGGTTTCTTGAGGGTCAAATTTCTCCCCTTTGACGGCCATATTTTAAATTTATGTAGAAGGTCGAATTCCAATGTGGAAGGCCAAATTTCAGATTTGAGTAGAAGGCCAAATTCTAGTGTGTAAGGATTAACTTCAAGCTTGTCTGGGTAGGGACCCGTCCCTATTAAAGCCAAATTTCAAGGCCGAATTTCTAGTACAAAGAAGGTCGAACTTAGATCTATTTTGAGCGTTAAATTCTCGTGTGTTTGAATGTGAGTTTCAGGTTTGTTGAAGATCTAACATTGTCCTCTAGTGAGGAGGCCGAACCTTGTGGAGGAGGTAGAGTTCTAGAGGCCGAGTTCTGCTGATAAGGAGGTTGAGTTCAAAAATCATTTCTTGAGGGAAGTTATGTTACTAATAAGGATGTGTTTAGGATGCTGAGTGCTTGCATGAAGGACAATGGAATAGCTACCAGAAAGGAAAACTTTCTTTGACTAGTATTGGTTGTTGTACATATTTGGAATTGAGAAATCAAGGACTTGGTGCTTCCTTTCAATTGGTGTTGATAAACCAGAGAGTTGGTGCTTCCTTTCAGTTGTTGCTAACAAATTTGAATGTACTCTTTATATATATTAAGAAAGGCATTTTCTAGTTTTCACGTAAAAATCTTTGTGTTTTGTATATTTATGTGCTTTTCTCTATACATGTGGATGGATTTACAATTTTTTGAAGTTAAAAATTGTTAACACTGATTCAAACCCCCTCTTAGTATTGTTGAGCATTCCAACAAATATCTATCAACCAACTTTATACAAGTTTTTGGCTATGGGAAACTTTTCTTAAGATTAAAATTCAATAATACATGATCTCTTAAATGTTTTTGTGAGTTCTACTCATGTTTGTGTTCGCTTTTTTATGGCCTTTCCATTCCTTTGAATTTTTCTTTATTTTGAAAACATATATATTCCATCTCTTTTAAATATCCTAGCCAAAGTACAATTTTGTGTATTAGATTATTTTAGCTTATTATGATGTTGCATTTTCTAGTATTTATTATGTCAATGAACTTCTAATAATCCATGGTTCCTTTTAAGCAAACTCCAAATGTTAGTATTCTTCCCATACATAACCTTTGCCCATGACACACATTCTTAGAATATCTTCAATGACTTTGATTACCCTACTCAATTTTCCCACTACTTTATGTAAGATATGTTGTACTAAATTTTAGAAAGTGAAAAATACATTGCAATATCTAAAATTCACTTTGATGCAACTTTATTTACATGTAACTACATTTTTAGTTTCAAAGTGATATGAATATATCTAGTTAATTGCATTATAAAATCATATATTTTAACTAAATTTTATGAGTAAATAATTTTTTGTTGTTGTAAAATGAATATATGTACCCACATATATTGTCCAAATTTCACATATTTTATATTATTTAATGATTTATTTTACGAATCCTTAAATAATAAAACATATATTTTTAGTAATAAAATACCCCAAATATTTTTCCATTAAAATTACAAAATTATATTTAATATTAATTATTTTCTATATTTATCAATATTAAAATTATTATAATTTTTTTTCTTTATTTATCAATATTAAATTATATAATATATATTATAATTTATATATATAAAAAAAAACTAAACTTTATACTTATTACTCATCTTTCCAAAAAGTACAAAATGACAAGATAGGAAGAACCTTTGTACACGGTACTACTCTTTCCAAAAGTATAAAATGACAAGAGAAAAAGAAAAGACCATAGGCTTTGTACATTGGACTCTTTTCAAATCATAAGTCTATCTCTAACAACCAACATGGCATGTGCATGACCTTTGATTTTGTTGTGATGGCATGAAGATTATGTCCTTTTTTCAAAAGGACAATCACACTTTTTCTTAGACATATGTCCCACTTAAGTTGAAAGAGGCATGCATGATGTTATTAATATATTGACACTTTTTATAATTTGAAAAAAGAAGAAGGAAAGATATGTAAAAGTATAAATATAAAGGAATGTACTAGGTAGGGAAATATTGTTTTGGATAATAACAAAATTAATTGAATTAAGGAAGTCAAATAGATCTTATCATACAAATTTAAGTTTATATTTATGGAGTTGATTGAAATTGGATAAGGGTAACAAAAATTTTTAAGGAAAATTTTTCTTTAATTTAAA